>JAODAL010010189.1:0-106564 GCA_025379985.1 Phyllomedusa bahiana | reverse complement strand
CTTTACTTTAAAGACACGATTGGATTGAAACCCAAAATTTCTTATCTATATACTTATCTTTGATTGGATTGTAAAAAGCCTACCTTCTCTGTATGATCACCCTATACCCTTTAAAAAATCATGTCAGTCCATAAAAAAGCATTCTAATTCTTTTGAATAGAATCACAGTGAAATTGTTATGTTTGAAGGTCCGTGGGAGACAGAGAGGTTTGCTAAGAAAGGATATCTACATCACCCACCCACCCGCAGGTGGGATGGTCGTATGTGACCTTTTTCCAGCTTTCCTTGATATATTGACGCATAGATTCCCGTTCCGGGGTAGATAAGTTGAAAATACGACCCTTAGGCAACTTGGCCCCCGGAACCAGGTCTATAGCGCAATCATATGGCCGATGCGGCGGGAGGGTGTCCCGCAACGGACTCACCCAAGGACATCTTCAAAATCAGAGACGAAATCGGGCATAGTATAATCATCATTTTATAGAACACACAAGGACTGTACAGTCTTCAAATGAGGACCACATGACTCCCCCCATTTAACCAACTCGCAGTCCTCCAGTCAAGCACAGGATTTGAAGACGTAACCATGGTAAGCCCAAAATAATGTCATTTAGTAAGTCTCTCCATTACAAAAAAAAACAATTGTTCGAATGCAGGCACCCAACATTCAACGTAATTTCAGTGGTGCGGTATTCTATTCTTCCCTCCACTAAGGGGTAGAGACAGCACCTAAACCAAAAAGGGAGAACATAAGGGGATTAGCTCTACCCCTAAGGCTTGGGCCACAGTCATACTAATGAAACTAACAGCTGCTCCTGAATCGATCATAGCTTGACACACAAAATCTTGGCCCCGAAATTAAGGTTCCCGGGCAAAGAATAATTGTTATCCCAATTAAGGGGTACCTGTACGCCTGAGTTATCCTTCTTGCTGTCCTTCAGGCGTTTGCCGATCTCCCACGGTGACTTAGGCCGGGTCGGGCAGCTCCTCAGGACATGGCCGGACTCCCCACAGTAGAAACAAAAAGGCATTGTCCGCTCGATTTTTTCCCTCCTGATAGCCGCCGACGCGAGCCCAACACCATGGTTCCTCTCCCGAGCCCGCAGCAGGAGATGGTGAAAAGAGGGAAGAGGTTTTAGCAGACATAGTGGGAAAGAATTAACAGGGACTTCGATCTAAACTTTCCAAAAAACCCCCCATCTTTTCCTTGCGTCTTTCTCTCAACCTTCTGTCGATAGATACAGCAAAAGGTCAAAAATCCCCTAAGGTCTCTGGAGTAGGATGACGACCATCGCATCCTTCACGTTTTAGACACCCCCCTGTCTAAAGAGGTTTTCAGAGGGGGATCAGGCCCCCCAATTGCCAAGCTCCATTGACGGAATTCAGAGCATACTCCTCAGCAGTGCGATGACCCTGCTGGATGGATAAGAGATTGAGTTTCCGCCAATGCTGCCCGGTTAGGGTCATCAAAACATGGCCCAAAGAAAAAAAAATTTGTCCACCGATCTCCATCAGGGTCCCTCAGGAGGGATGCTCAATCCCAATCCTGAGGTGGACCCTGGAGGAGGGACACCGCCAGGCAACTTTCTCAGCCTCTGAGGAAAAATGGTTGAACCGAAAAATAGGCGACAGGATTCCCTAAGGTCCGAAACTTATCAGGGTTTTTCCTCGAAAAGTCAGGAAGTCGCAGGTTTGGTTTGTGCTGTACACCTTGACCCACAAACCCGGGAGAGGGCACGGATACTAACGGGACGATGGATCAGGAGGCGGAGTAGACATGGCATCCAGTCGGATTTAGATCTGGGACATAAGGCCCGCCATGCCCTGGAATTGCGTGGGTTTAAATCATCCAGACGGTCCGTGACCGAACAGATCGGTACTCATTTCTGAACCCAGGTGGGGAGTTTGAGTATGGGCCTGCTATAATGTCAGGGACTGGTCAGGGACACACACACAGACAAGTGGGCCCTGACCTGATTCCAGCCCCTGTCCCTGCCTTTTGGGAACCCCACTCCTTAACAGGCCGGCCCCAACCAGAAGACTGATAGCTGCACTGTTATAAGTGGACACAGACGGGACAAACAGACACCAAACAAAAGAGTAGTCAGGCGGTCCAAATCACAACATTTCGGCAACGAGGTACAGAGGCGTGAGACAAGAGGGTAACCGGGGGCAGTCCAAAGTCGGCAACAGTACGGGCAACGTGGTACAGAGACGTGAGACAGAGGGGGAAAACCAGGGTCCAAAGCCAAAGGTCAGGAGAGCATAGAACAAGGAAGCAAATACGGCGAACTACAGGGAAAAAAACCTATAGCAGGCAAAGATAGAAGGAAGTGGTGGCTATAAATAGGGAAGGGGAGGAAAGAGAGCCGAGGTGATAGGAAGCAGAATCTGTCAATCACTGAGAGTGAATTAATCCAGAGAGTGCTGGAAATTCCTGGCCACGGGCGTTGGCCAGGATTCAATTAGAGTCCCAGAAAAGGGAAAACAGTGTTCACACAAGAAAAAAGTAAGGCCGCAGTTCTGGTCGCAGCGGCCTTCGCCGACGACCAGAGCCAGATGACACGAACGTGACAAAAATGCAGGAAATGGAGACCTTGCTGATTGATCAAGTGGAGACATCTGTTGCGTCTGCTTCACGTTCTTCAAATGTCACGGGGTGGGAACAACGTTTCAGCGACGTGACGCAGTAGAGTGCCAAGTAGCCGTTAGCGGCAGCAGCAGGCAAGGTAGCGAAGCCTAATGGGTGACCTCGGCAATCTTTATTTACCACCTCACCAACGCATGCAATGCAGGGCACACATACAACACAGAACCCGCTTAAGATCATGTTGCACGACTATCTGCGTCTCAACACCGATGTTTTTGTATGTGTTTCCGGAACCCCAAAAGACTTCTGGGTATCCAAAATGGATGAATGGTCCCGAGCTCGGGTCACCACCCATAAAGGTTGTCCTGCTCAGCAGCCAGCGTCCCTATCTGAGCGGACCTTTATCACAGCTGGGAGTCATTACAGACAAACACATCCGGCTTTCCACAGATAATGTGGATCGTTTGACATTCATCAAGAAAGAATCAGGCTGGATCTCTGATGATGTTGTGGCCCCAATTGCCGAGGTCTCCGATTAGTTGCCGGTCTACTTCACATTCCTCTTCAAACAGAATGGTCCTCTGAAAAATGTTTTTTAAAATGATCTTTTCTTACTGCAATTTTTATTCTCAGTTCCCAACAGTTCATTTTGCTGGTTTTGCTGTGAGGAGACTGTAAAAGACAGCAAGGTTTCATGACAAAACCGTATTCCATTTACTCACTTCATCTTTAGAATTTTTCGCATTGTCAATGTTTGGTCATTTGCTGTGGATACCTATAATCATGGTCCTTTGAACCAATGTGGCTTTTAGTGAATTTCTCCCTCACAATTTAACAGCTGGGAGTCTTTTATAATTTTGTGGCATGTGCTGTGAGATACAGCTATAATCATGGTCCTTTGGAACAGAAATGTGGCTTCTAAGTGGCATTTCTCCCTCACAATTTTAACAGTGGCTGAGAAGTCATTTTTACAATTTTTTGGGGTCATGTTGCTTTGAAATGCAGCAATACTACAATACTATTATAAAAAAAATGTTGTTTCTAACAGACATTTGTTCTTCACAATTGTCAAAAGTGGCTCAAGGGTCATGTTTTGAATTTTTGGGGGCATTTTGCTGTGAAATGCAGCTAGACTACAGGTCCTATTGTAAAAAATGTGGTTTCTAACAGACATTTGTTCTTCACAATTGTCAAGAGTGGCTCAAGGGTCATGTTTTGAATTTTTGGGGGCATTTTGCTGTGACATGCAGCTATACTACAGGTCCTATTATAAAAAAAATGTTGTTTCTAACAGACATTTGTTCTTCACAATTGTCAAAAGTGGCTCATGGGTCATGTTTTGAATTATGGGGGCATTTTGCTGTGAAATGCAGCTAGACTACAGGTCCAATTGTAAAAAATGTGGTTTCTGACAGACATTTGTTCTTCACAATTGTCAAGAGTGGCTCAAGGGTGATGGTGCTGTCAGAAACAGGAATAGGTAGGACACTGTTAATGGACACATATTGCAAAATGACTTGTTTTTGCAAGATCTTTAACATAGCTAGCAATCCCTGTATTGAGACAACCCATTTAATACAATTAAAAAAAAAGAGAAACAAAGACGTGGTGGGATTCCATCCTATTTTAAAAATGTGTTTTCTAGAATTAAACTACTAAAAAACTTGCATGTACAAAATAGCTGGTACAAATATTCCTTTGAATTGTACAAGGGAGGTACAGGAAGTCTTGACCAGATGTAGGTTATTCAGAGGACATGGAGTATGGAGCACGGACAGAGAACAAAGAACAGAGACCATTTCCTCCAGCACATTGAGTAAAACGAGAAAAAGAATGCCAAGAAAAAGGGCACCTGGGTGGAACAGGAACGTCAACCACCAGCATTTCCAAGTGAAGCTCAATTGGTCCGCACTCATACGGAGGGGCAAGCGCTACCCAGGTCTTGACTGTGTACTGAGGAAGGCTGGAGGTCTTACCTCCCACTTCTGCTTCCGCACTCTGCTTCAGCACGACTGTTTTCGTTGCTGCGTCATAAGGGCATTTTTACCGTGTTAATAGATGACAGACGCTAGCCTGGGCTCTCACCGCACCCACTGTAAGTCTGGCCCTGGCAGCTGGACCTCCGTGTTAACAGATGGCTGACGGCAGCACTGGCTCTCACCGTTAGGGGCAATCAGGAGAGCTTCAAATTTCTCTAAAAAATCAGATTTTGAAAAAGGTGATTTCTGTGAGGTTAAGTAGTGTCAAAAAGGGCTCCAGGGCTGGACACAAATTGCACAATTTGAGGCTTAAAATTTTCTGGGGCTGGAGTCACTATGGGGTCGCATCATTTGATCTCCAGGGTAGTCTGTTCCTAATAACTGAAGAAGCATTTGGAGGATAAATGAAACCATTGAATTGATTGGCTGAATCACTCTCAGAAGCCAGGAGGGCAAATGTCTTCTCTACTAAGAAGTGTTTTGGGGATGATTAGGACATTTTTATTACTTATGGGGTGTGTGGACGAATTAACACATCTACACGTGTAAAAAATACCTTTAAAAACTGCAGGGAGAGGTGTATGTTGTATGTTATCACCCTTGAAAAAAAAGCAAAATGATAATAATGTAAAACTATAAATAAAACTTCCCTAAATAAATTCTGTAAACAAATGTCAGTTACCAAAAAATATACTAAATGACAGTCACTGTACAAAATAGCATAGTGCCACTTTGTGATCTGTGGATCAAACAGGTTTAAGAGTCATGCTGTGGCCCAGGACAGGTATGGTCAATGTCCAGTTCAACTAAAATGGTGGTTCAAAGACTCCTATTTCCGGCACTTTTTAATCTGTGGGTCAGACAGGTTTAATGGTCATTCTGCGGTACAGGACAGATATAATCAATGTGCAGTTCAACTAAAATGGTGGTCCAAAGACTCCTATTTCCGGGACTTTTTAATCTGTGGATCAGACAGGTTTAATGGTCATTCTGCGTTACAGGACAGATATAGTCAATGTCCAGTTCAACTAAAATGGTGGTTCAAAGACTCCTATTTCCGGCACTTTTTAATCTGGGTCAGACAGGTTTATTGGTCATTCTGCGGAACAGGACAGATATAGTCAATGTGCAGTTCAACTAAAATGGTGGTTCAAAGAACTCCTATTTCCGGACTTTTTAATCTGGGATCAGACAGGTTTAAGGGTCATTCTGCGGTACAGGACAGATATAGTCAATGTCCAGTTCAACTAAAATGGTGGTTCAAAGACTCCTATTTCCGGCACTTTTTAATCTGGGGGTCAGACAGGTTTAATGGTCATTCTGCGGTACAGGACAGATATAGTCAATGTCCAGTTCAAATAAAATGGTGGTTAAAAGACTCCTATTTCGGCACTTTTTAAATTGGGGTCATGCAGGTTTGGGGCTCATGCTGTGGCCCTGGACAGATATAGTCAATGTCCAGTTCAACTAAAATGGTGGTTCAAAGACCCCTTTTTCCAACACTTTTTAATCTGGGGTCAAGCAGGTTTGGGGCTCATGCAGCGTTCCAGGACTGGGATATTCAATGTCCAGTTCAAGTAAAATGATGGTTCAAATCATACTGCCTTCTGGCACTTTTTAATTTGTGGGTGATGCAGGTTTAAGGGTCAGGCTGTGGTGCAAAACAGGGATAGTGAATGGTGTGTGACTTTTTTTCTGTGGCTTTTATAACCTAAGTGTGTTGCCTAAGATGTAGCAGGTATCCATTTGACTGTTATGGATGTTAATTCCAGCTTCCCCAGCCCTGTTTGGGTGTAAGAATGAAGGTGTTGTTCCTCTCCCATAGACTTTAATGGTCATCAACGACAATCTCTTATCGACTCTCGGAAATCGTCTTGATAATTGCCGATATCGACTATCGACCCGATGATGATAGTCAACGTAATCGCTCATCACTACTCCCTGTCTTTCACATCATCTACCAGTCTATATGCTCCTGCTCCTCGATACTCATGGTGCCAGCAGTCATTCACTGAGACGATTGCCAAGAGACAGCAGTACGCGTCTAGCCATCCCTAAATGCAGAAGCTGACCGTGCTCCTGTCCAAGTTGGTGGTACTGCTGTCCCTCCCTTTTCAAGTGGTGGACTATGCACCTTTCAGAGAATTTGACAGGAAACTTTGCATGCACTTTAGCCATTTCTATACCGCCAAGCACAGCCTACTTGAGCTAAACAGAACAGAGAAACTATGAACAGAGAAAAACAGAGAGAAATCTATGAACAGGGCAAAACAGGGAGAAATTGCTGAACAGGGCAAAATAGGGAGAAAACGATGAACAGGGCAAAGCAGGGCGAAAACAATGAACAGGGCAAAACAGGGAGAAATTGATGAACAGGGCAAAACATGGAGAAATCGATGAACAGGGCAAAAGGCCACTGATGATTTATTGATGATCCAAGCAGACAGGGATACTCCACTGTATAATTTTGATTCACCATGAAATCTCATGTATGACTTGCCGTTTCTCGGCTCATTCGGAGCCCTTTATCCAATAATTGCAAACAACCCGTATATTACAGTCAACAAACCGTTAGGAGTACCTCTTAACTCCCCAATTCAATCAAAAACAAAACACATGGGCGTAATGGACAAAAACTTTGGAACTTTATTTCATTTTTAAAAATTGGTCAAAAAAGACATATTTCTATGACGAACACCTTGGAAATGAAAAACATATAAAAACGTGGCAGTACTTTTGTATAGTTTCTCCTTTTTTAGGAGGTGGGATAGTCCCATAGTAGACTAGTGGGACTGCAAAAAACCCCCTTTCAAGGGCAAACCCCCCCGGGGCTCCAAAACTAGGTTTTTTTTTTTCCCTAATTTTTTAAAAACTATGTTTTCCCCAAATTTATAAAAATGAAGTGTTTCAATTTTTTTGTCCAACAGCCTATTTACGTTTTTTTTTTTTTTTTTTTCTTCAGGGACCACAAATTTGCAGTCCCCGGGACTACGGGATGAAAAACTCTTTCACTGCTTCATGTCCTGCCCTATGCTACCAAACTGTCTGTTTAGGGACTGGAAAAGGCAACTACACTGAGTCCAGGGGGAAAAGGGGCACCATTGAAGGGATTGGGAGGGAGGGGGCAGAAAGAAGGGGAAGGGATAATCACAACAACCTAAGGAGGGATTGAAGGGGAGTGGGGGTGCTAATGGGAGGCCACAGAGAAGATTTCAAATTGTAGGCGTGAGATACGAGGCATGGGCAAGTATTTTTTTTCTTTCAAGTGAAGGAATGAGGGTGGGGGGTTTGGGAGAAATTTTTTTAGGTGGAGGGAAGGGTAAGGGTTTGGAATGTGGTTGAAAGGGCCCGATTGGATCACAGGTTTTCCTAAGGGAGCGGACTTGTGGGTCGTGGAGAGTGCAGCATTGGTAAGATAGAGAGATCTATTTCGCCCTCGTCCATCCCCACAAAATTCGACCGAGGGTTCCTCAGGGTTCCTGTACCACGGGCCCCGCGGATTATTTGGGGTTGTAACAGTACCTGCCCCACCTGCACAATTTGATTTTGGAGTTGTTGAGTCTGTTAAAATGAGTGTTTTTTTTTACTCAGTGACAGAAAGGAGGGGCGGACAGCCGAGAGGACAAGGACGGCCCCGACACACCTTTGGCATATACAGGAGATGAGGCAGCAGTCCCAAGTCACTTGTCAGATGACCCGCTGCATGCTGATTTTGTTTGGGTAGTTACAACCAATAATACCATCCGGCAGAGGGATGACTTTGATTTTTCCACTCTTGGACCCCGGGCTACCAGTCCAAAATGGGAGCATTTTTCACCTTCCGACGGAGGACAAACTCAAGTACTTAGAGACATTCTTTGTAGTCATTTGGGGCTCTGCTTCTGCCCCATCGTCCACCTCTAACGGGTTCTGCCTGTTATTTCACCCCCCCACCCAAGTGTTTTAGGTACCCCCACAAAGCACCTGGAGAAACCCGAATTTTTCGGGCCCTGCCTCAGCTACTATTCTGATGCGCCTCCCCCCTGATGCCAAAAAACTGCTGCCGGCGCCCCTTCAACCACCCATCACTTACCAGGGACTGATTTGACTTTATGTAGCCTTTCTGATGCAGCTGCCACCCACCATAGGTTCCTCAGCGCGCGTCATCTCCGGTATTTACCATGTCACTCTCTGGTTGATTTTTCTGTTCGGCCACCTCCTCATTATTCATCTAGCTGCTGCCATCTCAAAATTTAAAACCCTTGTGCCCTCTCCGGGCCCGATGCTGTTGCTGCTGCCACCCTTTCCCCACTGTTATTTGTGCCAGTCGTGGCCCAATCAAGCTGCTGCCCCCCCCCCACAATTTCATTTTCCCTTTGGGCCTACTATGCTTTCTGCCAACGACTACTCTCTCGTCGACACTCTGTTTTTTTCTAATGCTGTTTCCCCCCCCCCACCACTCATGACGTTGCCCCCAAAGTTTGGTTTTTTTTTTTTTTCCCCCCCTTTTTTTAATCTGTCACAAGGAATAAAAGGATAAAAACAACCCATTGTTTTTCAGAGGGAAACCTAAGGCTTTTAAAATGGGCCTTTGTTTGATCAGAATTTTCAATTATAGGTACCATAAGCAGGAGTGGTCAAAAAACAGAACACATGCAAATATTTTCCTTTACTTTTTTTATACAACTCCTGTTTTTTTTGGTTTAGCAATAATGGATTATTGACCAACTGAAAGTGGACACTGAAGGATCAAAGTGATTAGTGATGTCAATGAAAAATTACTGATGACACCCTCTCCACTCTTTTGTGGGGGCTCTACATATATCAGCTTTTAACAGAATCACCACAATAATTGAAAAAAATAACTATTAGCCACAGATAACAATATCCCAAGAGACTGGAGTGGCTGGATTTGAGATGTATGTAGGGCTGAAATACACAAACAATGGATTTGACACAGAATTCTCCACAAAAAGTGAATAAATTAGCTCTTGGCCACAGATTAAAATACCCCCACCGGTCTGAAGGTGATGGATTTCAGGCATGTATGTGGCAGAAATACACACACCCTGTATTTGACTCAAATTCCCCCACAAAAAAAGAGGAGAAATTACCCCTTGGTGTAAAATACCCTACAGAATGAATGAGATGAAATTCAGGCTTATATGGGGTAAAAATACACACACCCTGTATTTTACTCCAAATTACCCCAAATCAAGAAGTGATGCCCTTGGGTATAAAATACCCTACACAGTGAACCAGATGGAATTGAGGCGTATAAGGAGCATAAAAAACATGCACCCTGTATTTGACTCCTAATTACCCCACAGACAAGAGGATAAATTAACCCTTGGGTAAAAAATACCCTACATAGTGAACCAGATGGAATTCAGGCATATTTGGGGAAGAAATACACACACCCTGTATTTTACTCCAAATTACCCCACAAACAAGAGGCTTAATTAACCCATGGGTAAAAAATACCCTACAGAAAAACCAGATGGAATTCAGGCGTATATGGGGTAAAAACACACACACACTGTATTTTACTCCAAATTACCTCACAATCAAGAGGCTTAATTAACCTTTGGGTATGAAATGCCTTACAGAAAAACCAGATGGAATTTAGGCGTATATGGGGCAAAAAAAACACACACACCCACACACTGTTTTTTACTCCAAATTACCCCACAATAAAGAGGTTAAATTAAACCTTGGTTATAAAATACCCTACAGAAAAACCAGCTGGAATTTAGGCGTATATGGGGCAAAAAAAATTCACATACCCTGTATATTACTCCAAATTACCCCACAATCAAGAGGCTAAATTAACCCTTGGGTATGAAATACCCTACAGAAAAACCAGATGGAATTCAGGCGTGTATAGGGCAGAACAACACCCACCATAGACTTTAGGGAGCATACCCCACAAACAAAATAATAACGCTGGTTGAGTAACAAGTGTGTGTATGACACACACTTGTGAAGGTCTTTCACCCCAGTAGCTGAAAAAAACTAGTTTGTTTTATAAAGAGTGCAAGCCAGATGCTTATTGACGGGAGTCACAGTGAGAAGTGTGAGAATTTAAGATGGCGTCCGTATTTATAGGGCTGTGACGTCACAGAAGCCCGCTGGTTGCTGATTGACTTCATGTCTGCACATGTCATTGAGGGTGTTCCTTTCTTCCTACCAGTGTTCTCTGCCCCATGTCACGCCATGTGCTCATGGCCATTTTAGAAATAAAAGACTTTTCGTTCCTGCGAAGTACCGTAAACTTCGGCTTCATGCAGAACCGAAGCTTTCCTGAAATTCTAAACGAATTCCACTCTGTTAGAATTGATTCACCCGTCTCTAGTGACAGTACATCTGAAAGAGCACAGTCTGAAGTGTTCGAGTTCTGCTGTGGTAAAAGTGTATAAAATGACATCATTGCCAATAAGAGACGTTGGAAATGTGGAGCACAATGTGCCACTGATGTGAGAGGTGAACATCAACTATGAAGGTGCATGAGGGCGGACCTTCATGCTACAGTGAAACAGCTCACCACCAAAATGAACTAGGGGCGACCAGATTTGTCATGAATCGCGCCGTGGTGCTTATGCTGGTCCGCGGATGCGCTCGTATCTAATGGGTCCCCACCACAACATACTCCACTCTCCCCACTCCTGCTTCTATGCAAACCTCTGCTGTGTGTCTCGGAAGCAGGGATGCACACGCTGGCACACAGAAGAGACGTGCAGGGAATCAGGAGCAGGTTGCTTAATTGTCGTTCGCTTACCCTTTATCTTGTCAGGGCAGATACGTAACTTCGAGCTCTTGGGTCCTAGTGCAAAAAGTGAAATGGGGGCCCCCCAGCTACCATGTGCCATTTACAGTACTAGTGTCTTCTTATGTGGCAGAAGGGCTTCTCGGCCCCCTCAGGCTGCAGGGCCCGGTAGCGACTGCTAATGCTGAACCCCCTGTAGCTACGCCCCTGCATCAGGGGAGACGAATTGGGAGTCTCCCACTGCAGAAACCCAACTGACCTTGCGGCAGGCTTTGAAGAAGACTAGAAGGCTCCTTAGATCCCGCTCCCTGATGTGGCTTATACTACGGCTTGTGGTGGTTCATCGAATCCACACCACCAATGTTACAGTAAGACCTGGCCATGAATTCCACCAATGTGCTCCTGCCAGACATTTGAGATGTCACAAGAGGCTGTTGCAAGACAGAGTTAACAGATAAACCAACCGGCCACTATGATGCAGCGGCTCACAGCCTGGCCACCTTCACCACCTGCAGAAACTCCTGTGCCTATGTGTCACGAGCAGCGCCACAGCCCCCAGTCCGGGCTGCGGGCACGCTCGCCCCCTCCCCCCCCCGTGTCCCCTTCTGTGCCCGGGGCGAGCGGTGCGTGTGGCCCCACTCCTTAGGGCACGCGCACATCGGTTTTCTCAGATTTAAAGGGCCAGCACGCCGGCAATTGGTTTTGCCGGCTGCTGACCCTATATAAGGGCTCCACCTCCATTAGTACCCTGCCGAATCCATAGCGCCTTTTATCTATGATAGGAAGCCTTGTCTTGTTCCGGTTAGTCGTTCCTGTGTACCAGACCCGTCTGCTTACGTTCTTTGACTCCGAACCTTCGCTGACTGCCCCGACCTTCTGGCCTGACCCCGACTCTGACTTTGTCTGCCATTCCTGTACTGTGTTGCACCTCAGCCGCCTCCGCAAGCAAGCCACATCAGGGGTAGCGACCTGGTGGAATCCCTTGCGGCGGGCTCTGGTGAAAACCGGGACCCACTTAGATTCCGATCCCTGGTGTGGCCTGTACCACCGCTTGCGGCGGTCCAGTGGATCCACTACCCCAGCTCGTTACACTATGGCTATGGTGGCATCGCTTGGATCCAAGCTACATCAGCCTTTGCCACCAAGGTTTGACGGGAACCCGCAAGCCTGCAGGGGTTCATCAGCCAGTGCACTATACATATGGAATTAATGGTGAACCAGTTCCCCACTGAATGAGCTAAAGCTGTCGAGTGCTGTCTAGGTCTGGGCCACACCCCTTTGAGACTGGAGGGACCCAATGACTGCCAACATTCAAGTCTTCCTGGAGTCACTCCACAACGTGTTTGATAAACTAGGAAATGCGGCTCCCCTGTTCTGCCTTCGTCGAGGTGACTCCACAATTTGGCAATATTCATTACAATTCTGCAACCTCTCCTCAGCACTGTCATGGTGCAGTGAGGCCCTCATAGCCATGATTTGGTAGGGTCTTGGTAGAAGGATAAAAGACAAGCTGGCTGGTCGTGACCTCCCTTCATTCCTGGATGAGCTCATCCATCTGGCCACCCGTATAGATATCTGGTTCACTGAGAGACAGCAGAAGCTCCGCCAGCAACTTGATCTGACCCACCCACGACATCTTCCCCTTCTTGCTCCAGTATTTCAAAAGCCTTCACTGCCTCCACGAATGGCTTTTTCTGAAGAACCAAAGCAAGTAGACCCCACTTGTCACAGCAAGAATAGTTCCATCAACGACAGCACAATCTTTGCCTCTACTGTGCTAGTCCTGAGCATTTCTGTAAGGACTGTCCATTGCATCCCTTAAACTCCCTAACCTAGGTGTGAACTCTAGCTCTCCATGTCTGACCATGACAGTCCAACTCTGCACCTCATCTGGTATCATGTCCCAAGCTTCCGCGTTTGTGGATTCTGGATCAACCAGGAATTTTGTTGACACATCTTTGGTTTCTAAGTATCATATCCTGGTGGTCCAGCTTGACAAGCCTTTGGTCATCTCCTCCATTAACGGTGAATGTCTGAGTGACCTCATTTAGTTTTGTACTGAACCTGTAAGTCTTCAAGTAGGGGTGTTCAGTAAGGAGAAAATAATGTTCTACATATTACCCTGTTCCTCCTCTGCAGTTCTTCTGGGACTTCTGTAGCTACAAAGCCATGCTCCAGAGCTCAATTGGCAAATGGACGAAGTCACACGTTGGGGATAAGACTGCCACTCTTGCTTCTTGTGGTGCTCTGTCCTGTGCGTACCACTTCTCCACTAATGTCTTCCACTTCTCTGTGGGGCCTGCCCTTTCCTTACCAGAAATATTCAGATGTCTCCTCTGAGACCCCTCCGCCACATAGAGCCTTTGACTGTCCAATAAACCTCCTGCCGGAGACTACTCCTCTTCGGGTCAGGGTCTACCCTTTGTCCATAAGTGAGAAGCAGACCATGTCAGACTACATCAAAGAAAACCTACAGAAAGGTTTCAGTCGCAAGTCTTCTTCTCCTGCTCGTGTCGGGTTCTTCTTCATGGAAAAGAAAGATAGTTCTCTTCACCCCTGCATCGACTATTGGGTCTCTACAAGATAACCGTAAAAAAAACATATCTGCTGCCACTGATTTCCAAGCTCTTTGACCATCTCTGGGGGGCCAAGATCTTTAATAAACTTGACTTGCCGGGAGCCTACAATTTGATTTGCATACGTGAAGGTGATAATTGGAAGACCACCTTCAATAACCATGATGGACATTGTGAGTATCCAGTGATGCCCTTCGGAATATGCAATGCTCCTGCTGTCGTCCAGGACTTCATCAATGAGCTCTTCAGTGACCTTCTATACATTTGTATCATATTATATATTGATGATATCTTGGTCTTCTCATCTAATCTTGATTCTCATATTCAAGGCTTTATTGAAAGAACAACAGATCGTGAATAGATACATCATACATTCGTAAAAGAGAGAAGATAACTAATACAAATCCACTTTGCATTGCAAATAGGAATGTATAAACATGAGATTTTGCAGACTAACCTTGATTCTCATCGTGGAAATGTTCACCAGATACTAAGACACGTAGCAACCAACCCTACACAATGCTTGAAAAATGCATCTTGGAACAGACTAGCCTCCAAATCCAAAAAACATTGTTCCTTGAGGTAGACACCTCATATGAGGGAGCCAGGGTGGTTTTCACCCAGAAGACTCCCAATGGCAAAACCATCACCTGTGGCTTCTTCTCTAAGACTTTCTCCCGTGCTGAAAGAAATTGCACCAATGGAGATCTTGAGTTGCTGGCCATGAAATTGGCCTTAAAGGAATGGTACCGTGGCCTGCAAAGGGCTCACCACCCTTTTAACATATTTTTACAGACCACAAGAACCTCATGTATGTACAGATGGCACAGCGCTTGAACCCGCAGCAAGCTAGATGATCCCTGTTCTCAATTTCTTGTTACATTTCAGACCGGCGGACAAGAATGTCAAGGCTGATGCTTTCTCCCATGCTTCTGATATTGTGGGTCTCAATTTGGCACCTCAGCATATCATCCCCCTTGAATGTCTGATCACTCTGGCACCCACACGTCTACAACAAATTCCTCAGGGAAAAACCTTTGTCCCTTCTGTCCGTAGGAAGCAGATTATCTTGTGGAGGCATGCCTCTAAATTGGCTGGCTATCCTGGAGTTCACAAAATGCTTCAGCTGATCTCCCGACACTACTGATGGCCAACCTTGTCCCAGGACACCAAGGAGTTTGTGGCCGGCTGTTAGACTTCTGCTCATAATAAGGTTCCACGCCAGAAACCATCTGATTTCCTGCTTCCGTTACTTGTGCCTCAAAAACCCTGGGTTCATTTCACCTTCGATTTTGTCACTGATCTGCCCCTCTCATTAGACTGCATGGTCATCTGGGTGGTCGTTGACCAATTCTCTAAAATGGTGTATTTTGTACTCTTGGCTGCCCTGCCCTCTGCTCCTCAGCTTGCCTCCCAGCATTCTGGTTTATTTCCAAATTCTGAGGTGCCATATGCTCCTGGATGCAGGTGATGTTGGACTTCTTGGCCTACCACCCGCAATCCAACAGGCAAGTGGAGCAGGTGAACCAAATTTTAGGTACCTATTTTTGTTTCTGCACACCAAAATGATTGGACAGAACTGTTGCCGTGAGCTGAATTATCATACAATAACTGTGATAGAGAATCTACTGGCTCCTCTCCCTTTTACGTGGTTTATGGGCAACACCCCAACATCCTCTCGTTATGCCAACATCCTCTGAAGTTCCAGCTGTGGAGTCGAAAGTTTCGTTGGTCCTTTCCCACTGATCAGCCAAGTGAACCCAGTATGTTATAAACTCTGCCTGCCTCCAGCTTTATGTATCCCCAATCCTTTCCAAATATCCCTCCTGAAGTGATCATGGGAACACCTTAAAAATATTAATGTCCGAGAGCTTTCCTGAAATGTTATCTCTTTCTGGCTCCAAAGAAGAGGGGTAGACCTAATGCAGGGAGAGAAATTGTCACCATTCATTCCACGGCCCCATGCTGGGCCGCAGACACACCCGTATCTCCCAGGTCACCGTCACAGCATTATTCATTCACTTTGTGTTGGTGTTATGTGGTGGTATTATTCAGTCACTATGTGGTCGTGGTATTGTGGCATTATTCAGTCACTAAGTGGTGGTGATTAGTGATAATCAAACCGTTTGATAAAAGTTGAGTTTGAGTCGAACTTTGCAATTTTTTAGAACTTGAGCCGAACCGAATATTTTACTCTTTGTTCGATTAAATGTTTGCGTTCTACATCACAACACACTATTTTAATAGTTTTTAGGTGCATTAAATCAGTGTAAAGTGCGCCTGAAAGTTTGATCATCTCAAAAATCTGGCTTCAGATATACCTTGCATAGTAAATAAAAAGGCACATTGCGCAAATCACGGCACATAGCATATCATTTGTTAGTGTATGATAATTCCTAACGAGGATGCTCCTTGCACACGTAGGCACGTAACATAAACTCTACATAGGTTTATAGGCAAATAAGGCGCATTACATAAACTAGTAATGATGTGCCGCTATTTGTATTGAATCCTTAGGATTCCTCTCCTAATCTAAGTTACTTCACACTCCTCATCAGTGCCACATGATTGTGAGTCGGCTCTGAAATGACATATAAGCTATTTGATATCTAAGCTCTCTGTAATCACGTGAAGCCAGTCAATGTCATTTTCTTACTATAACATTTTTCATTCCTGATAACTTATTTTTATGTGACTTGCACGCTTAACATAATATTCATTCTAGAATATAAACTTTACTAATTTGTGAATATGGTATTATTGGCATTTTTTCTCTTTTTCCCATCAACAGAAAATTGTAATAATAACTCCTGCTTTGTCTTTTGACTTGTACATTTTAATAAACCTTTTTGGTTATTAATATAATGGAGATCTCTCTGTTCCATCATGGCTTATGCAAAGCATGTAGATGGCACCCCCTTTGGGTCTACCTCCTTTTAACCAGAGTTAAAAACCACTGGAAAATTAAAGGCACAATCACCACTAGTGTACAGCGAACAGTAAAATGTTCTAGTTCGATTAGAACCTCGAATTTCGAACCCCATTAAAGTCTATAGGTAGAAAAGTGTTCTGGTTACAATTTTAAACCTATACAGGTGAGGAGAAGGCTGACATTACCATCATAACGTATAACTCGTAACATAAACTGTGATATTGGAAAAACGTAAAGAAGAAAGTTTTGGCTCTAAGGTCATGTCCCTCCCATGGCACGGGTTTTTCTGTGGACTTTTTTCAGCCGGTTTGCGGTTTTTCATACTGCTGAAAAAAGGAGGAAAATAGCACAATTGTGCCCTAAATGGAAAACCCTGCAGCAGTCCGCACTGCACGGGTTTATTCCGCCCGGGAACGGTGTTTGTGCTCCGCCCTCGTTTCCCTGCTCAAAAAACATTGAGCAAGCACCATCTTCCATCCGGTTTTTTGGACAGAATCTGTGCTTCTCAATGGGAGGGTGGAGGGCTTTTCTCCGCTCATCGTGGAGAAAAGCTGTCCCCCCCCGCTGCCGTGGTGGGATCGGGGTGCAAAACAGGACAAATACCGGGCCGGGACAAACCAACAGGAATTTGTCCTATGTCCGTTGGATTGCGCCCGTAAAAGTAACAGAAAAAAATTGAAAGGCTAACATACATCATTCTACTAGAACTTACATTTTCTAGACCAGTTCGATCAACACTAGTCACCACAGCTTAAATTAGTAATAGTGGTTGATTGCTGGGTGACTTTCTTTAACTTAGACTTTGGTTATGAACTTTTGTATTGAAATGTAATACCGGCAGTCCCCAAGTTACAAGCATTCAACTTACATATGACCTGTACTTAAAGGTTTTTTTCATGTCCTAACAAAAAATAATATTATGCTCCTGGGCAAATTTAAAAAAAATCCTATACTCACCTTCCTTTGGTCCTCGGTTACAGCATTACATGTGTCCAGACTTCTGTTTACACTTTGCTACTTCCAAACAGGCACATAACTGCTGCGGCCACTGATTTGCTTCAACTGTCATGCACCATTCATTTACATCTCCACTTGGAAGTGAACAGCTCCAAATGGTGTTGTGACCTCTGCAGTCAATCAACAGCTGCAGTGATGATGTATCCGTTTAGAAGTAGCAGAAGTTCTGAGAGAGACAATTCCTGAACCAAGGACCAGGGGAAGGTGAGCATAGGCTGTTTTTTAATATTATTTGGCCCCAAGCAATTACAGTACACAACAGATATTGGGAATACAGTACGTAGCCAATGATTCCCAAAATATACAACACCAAAACAACTATAGCAATCCTAAAACTTAACTTTTATTAAACAGTTAAAATAGTTGAAACTAATTATGTTTGCAAAATCGTATCATATTCATAAAATAGGCTGCACTTAATAGATCCTATATGAGGCTGCAGAGAAAAGGAAGGTGAATAGTGAGCAGGTCCTTATACCTTAAATATTTTCAAACCCTATCCAGCCTCATATCGTACCCTAATTCCTAAATAAACAGGGGAGTCACCCAGATAAGGGTGACCCTGTTAGAATACCTTGCTTTACTCATTGAGTTACTCTTTAAGGCCCTATTCAAATGCAAGCCATCATGTGAAGTCCCAATATGTTTTGATCCTCCTTTGGGGGAACAATTTAGGGAGAAAAGAGAGAGAACATAAGTGATGTAATATTGGATCCAGTTAAATATGCTAGTTGCAGGGTATTAGGCATGTATATGGCTAACCTCTAGATGTAGCTAATAAAGTAAGACCCATAAATTTGTATGGGTCTACTAAGTGTGTGGGGTAGTAAATGGCTAAACCCACATGGAGGGTGACAGAAACTGCTAATAGCGGCATCACCTGGTGGCACATATGCCCAGCACGCATTCAGAGTCATAGATAGTCACACCTACACCCTGTATCCGCATAAAGTTCTTAGTATCATGTATTAGAGTATATGGCAATCCTGCAGCACATTTGTCATGTGACAGGATGCCTTCCATCATCAAAAAGAGTCAATGGACTCGTAACATCACCACATGCTGCCACATCTCCATATCCAAAATACTAATCTATCCAGGCCCAAACGCATAATAAATCTGTCTTATACGATTCAAGGGCTTTAACAAGAGAGTTCCTGATTAAAACAGTAGAATCGACAAGTATACTATACTTAACGAGTGCTGTGTTTCATACACATGACGTAAGTAGTTCTAGTTAATAGCTTTAATAGTACCCAGGTTGGATGTGTAGTGATCATTAAAGTCAATATGTATAGGTCACATGTCACATATCGGCTTGTAACCTAATTGCTTATAAGCGTCCATAGTAATCTAACTAAATGTTAAACACTTAACAAGGCTACATTGGAGCCTAGAAATAGACCTTTCTCAGTAGCAGAATTATACAGTGAACACAGGTTGCATTTCTCATACATATACCAAGTTAAATAGCCTCTTGACATACATATAATTGGATCATGAGTAGTAACCAACAGTAAAAAACAGATCCAGTTAAATATGCTAGTAGTAAGGTATTAGGTAGTCATATAGCTAGACCTTAGAGTAGCGTCCAGTGAAAGTCCCGATATCGTGTGTGGAGTAGCATATGGCTAAGCCCACACTTCGATTTACACTAATGCTTTGGAGGGCAGGAATATCCTGATGATATGCTTAAGGCAGTTTTCAAACTTGCAGTTACATCTGAAAGGTCCTTAATTCTTAGGGCCACATGTATGAATCCCGCCGGGTCAGGGCGCACCTTTCCGCCAGTTTTCGTGCGGAATCTGCGCCTGATTTATGTCGGGGCCGGGGCGCGCTCATACATACAAAGTAAAGTCCGCTGCGCCTCTCCCATTGTATTTAGGCACAGTTCTGTCCGTGGCGCATGCGGCGGCTTGCGCCTAGGATACAGCGCCGGGAGTAGTGCCTGTCATACATGCGGGGAAAAAGTCCGCCGCGCCGGCCAGTGTGTAGGTGGGGCGCATGCGGGGGACCGAGGCGCAGTGCCGCGCTGAGCGCCATGATATCGCCGCCGAGGTAGCGCACTCATACATCGGGGAAAAGTTTCCCTGCGCCTCGCCCAGTGTGTGAGTGGGGCAGCAGTGCGGAGGCCATGGGCGCAGTGCGCGACTTAGGCGTGCATGGCTGGGTCTGCCGCCGAAAAAGTTTCCGTGCGAGAACAGTCTGGAACAGCGAGAAATAATTCCACATGTCGTCGGAGTAAGAATCAAAAATCGCCTGTTATTACAAGGCGTTCAACATTGTCTCAGGAAAAGAGCTGAAACCGTAAAAAATAAAAAATACATAAAACAAATCACTTTCCAATAATCCTCATTTCAAGAATTATGGATATTGGAATAGCCTGGGAAATACAGTAATCTCAAAATCAGAAAGCTATTCTGATTGGTCCGAGGCAATAAACCGGCCCAATGCAGAATAGGAGCGACAGTGAACCATTAAAACCTTTGTGTAAGTTTTAGACCATCAGAATCCATGAGAGGGATAAGTTCAAATACAGTAAAAATGCTGTAAAAAAAGCTGATTCTGGTTAAGCTACCTAGTGGACTAGTCTAGACGTCATCCAATCAGGAATAGAGCACAGAGACCTATCTAGCCTATGAGAATTATTGACCCAATCAGAAAAGGAGCGACAAATACCCATTCTAGTCCTATGGGAGAATTTACTACCAATGCACAATCCACGGCGTATAATTCCAAAATACAGTAAAAAGACGAAAAGAGCTGATGGCTGAGCTATGGCGTGCTTGTTTTGCTATCCCAGCCAATCAGAGCGCGAGCTACTCTCCCATTAAAAAAAAAAAAATAGAGTCTATCTGGAGAGATGTCGGCACTGAAATCTCGGAACTCAGCGCCGGTCGGCATGAATTAATATCCAAAAATATTATTTTTTATTAAATATACAAAACATTATCAGATAATAGCCGAACCTTCATACGATATACCAGCAGTTTGAAGAACCCAACAACGCGTTTGTCGTTCCTCGAGACTAGTGGCGCTTACATAGGGAATTGCAAATAGAGAGAATTGCCGGAAATAACAGTAATTCAAATTGTTAAGCTAATTCCATTGTTTCGGCAGAAGCCAGCATCAGAATACGGAGCGGCAAGACCCTATAATATGGCTAAGTTAAAAGAGGCGGCCGTTATTTGGACAATGGGATAGCGAAAGTCGAACGCACCGATGGTGTTTTCTAATGCAATCTGAAATAAAACTGAGTACATGGCCGAAAACAAATTTATAACACTACAGAAAGTTGTCCCTATGTGTACATAAAACGAATAATAATATGAGGTAACGAAAAAAAAATTTATTAAATCAATAAAATCATGTTTATTTACATAATTTCGTTATCCAAGGATCATATTATAGGGTGCCTTACGAAAATAACTGAAATAAACATGATTTTTATTGATTTAAATAATTTTTTTGTTTATTTACCGTTACCCCCATATTTATCATTCGTTTATATACACATCGGGCCCCACTTCTTGTATGTTATAATTTGATTTCGGCCATGTACAGTTTTATTTCAGATTGCATTAGAAAACCCATAGGAGCATCGCTCGCTCTCCCATTGGTCAGAATAACGGCGCCTCTTTTAACTTAGCCAATCACAGAGCGCGCTCAGAATTTCTTTTCCCCATAGAACTCTATGAGAAAGTAGCTCGCGCTCTGATTGGCTAAGCTGGATGAGCCCCCGCCGCTTCAACCAATCAGCTCGTTTCTGCATTTTTACTGTATTTTGAACTGTCCCGCCTTTGAATATGATTGGTCAATTTTTCTCCATAGGATATAATGGGACATTGTCGCTCCTATTCTGATTGGTCAATTCTCCTCCATAGGTTATAATGGGACATTGTCGCTCCTATTCTGATTGGCTGGTTTATGCCGACCAATGAGAATAGCTTAAACAATTTGAATTACTGTATTTCCCGGCAATTCTCTCTATTGCAATTCCCTATGTAGCGCCGGTCTCGGCGACAAACGCGTTGTTCGGGTTTTTAACTGCTTTATTTGTAAAGAAGGGTTCGGCTCTTTATCTGAGAATGTTTTACATTTAATAAAAATAATTTTTTGATTAATACTTCATGCCGCACGGCGCTGAGTGCCGAGATTTCAGTGCGCCCATCTCTCCATAGACTATAATGGGAGAAGTAGCTCGCGCTCTGATTGGCTGGGATAGCCAAGCACCCGCTAGCTCAGCCAATCAGCTCTTTTCTGTCTTTTTACTGTATTTTGAACTGTCCCGCCTTTGATTTTGATTGGTCCAAACTTCTCCATAGACTAGAATGGGTCTTTGTCGCTCCTATTCTGATTGGCCGAGCTTGCCAAGCCCCCGCTAGCTCCGCCAATCAGCTCTTTTCTGTCTTTTTACTGTATTTTGAATTATCCCGCCGTGGATTCTGATTGGTCAATCCTTCCCCATAGGTTTTAATGGTTCACTGTCGCTCCTATTCTGATTGGC
This sequence comes from Phyllomedusa bahiana, assembly GCA_025379985.1. NCBI lineage: Eukaryota > Metazoa > Chordata > Amphibia > Anura > Hylidae > Phyllomedusa > Phyllomedusa bahiana. Next base: position 84,218 of record JAODAL010010189.1, on the reverse strand, counting down.
TGGTTTATGCCGACCAATGAGAATAGGTTTCAGAATTTGAATTACTGTATTTCCCGGCAATTTCCAATATCATAATTCTTGATATTGCGCCGTTCTAGAGTTTTGGAAAGTGTTTTTTTTTTTTTAAGTATGTTTATTTTTTACGTTCAGCTCTTTTCTGACACTGTTTTCCGCCTTTATAAAGGCGATTTTTTCGGAATCATACTCCTGCTGCACAGAGCGGAGCGCCGAGATTTCTGTCGCGATCTTCTATCTGCTTCCTCGCATGTACCGATCCTGCTTCACTTCGCCTCCGTCGGAGGATTTAGACAAAAAAAAACTAGGTCTGCTTGTCGGAGCTGCCGAGCGCTGCACTGCGCCTCGCTTTGCCGACTCGCCATCGTACATGCCTCGGAGTTTTCGAGCGCGCCGCGTCCCGCCCCGGAACGCCTACCCCGCGCCGCCCACACCGCGCCCACTGCCCGCCCCTTCATGCGGGGCGCAGCTGAAAGTGGCGAACACTGCGCCTAACACTGAATCCCCGCGTCCGACAGCGGGATTCGGGCCGGGAGGCGCAGTATACGCCAAAAAACAGGCGTAAAGCCCGATCATACATGTCGCACTAAATTTCTAAGCCCCCTAATATCATAAATAAAAAGAAGACATTTAAAAAAAAGATGCCAACCTACAGCAGACATATGGTATATACAAATTATAAGCTATTTTAAGTGGAATAACTATCTGTCTGACACGCAGAAATTTTTGAAATTTGAAAATGGTAAATTTTTTCAATTTTTCACGATACTTTGATATTTTTCACAAATAAAAAAGGACTTTTTGGACCAAAATTTCTTACTATCTTAAAGCACAATGTGTCACGAGAAAACAGTCTCTGAATCACATGGATAGGTTAAAGTTATTCTCACATAAAGTGATACATGGCAGATTTAAAAAAATGGGGCTCTGTCAGAGAGGCCAAAACTGGCTCTGGCGGTAAGGGGTTAAAGTAAGATTTTAATTTTCACTAGGGAGTGCTGTATGAAGAGGGTGTTCCTCTTTCCTTCAGCCTTCAAATGTCTATGCACTCTTTTCATTGAGAAAGCGACATAAGCCAAATACAGAAGATGGTTGTTGTCCCCTGCCTAATAATCATTGAAGTAAAGACTATATTAGCTAACTCAAATGTTTTGATGGCTTCAAACTTAGGATAGGTTCACACGGCTAATTTGGAGGCTAATTCAGATTCCGTGCAAAATTAGTGGCCAAATGTGACTGGGATTTTAAATTAAAGGATGTGCTGAAACAAATGGGGATACAAAAAACAAGAGAAGTACACTTTGTATATTAATCCTTGGTTAAAAGTATGTAGGTAAGACACACAATCAAATAGGTATCACAACCATAGTATAGGTCCTGATGTCTACTGGATTATCAAGACGCCAAACCACTCTACAGATAATCGCTAGGGTCCCTCACACTCCAGGTATCCTTGGCTGACAATGGTATAAAAACTAAGCTGCTAATAAGCAGAATTGTGAAAGAGGTCAAGATATCGCTCAAAATAAAACATTACATAAGGAATAAAACAAGACACTAGGAACTTGGACAAGTTTTTATACTATGGGTTTTTCACTAAAAACAACACTAATTTTCTGCTGCGTGGATTAATATGTTGAGTCGTTAAGCAGACTCAGCGCAGAATCTTATACATAGTATAAAGGGAATGAAAATCTGCCTCTGAAATCAGCATCAATTGTTCATCAAATCTACGTCCAAAATGTATGTTTACTGGCTCGGATTGTTGATGGGGATTTCAGCCATGTGAACCTACTGTTGGGTGGAACAAAATACACTCCTTGTGTAAAAAGAGGCAGATATTATAGGGCTACCTGAAATCATCAAAGGTTTCTTAAATGAGGGTATCTGAAAGATCTGATTACATGATTGTTTATTAAAGGGGTTGTCTCACTACAATGATTGGGTTTTAATTAAAAGATCTTTAAAAATCTTCAGATTTCATTTGCCATATATGTTCATTACAAATGTCCTACTGATTTTGAGCTATCCCTGTTAGTAGTAGTACATCAGCTTCTCAAATCTCTATAGCAGCTGACCTGTTGATCTTTATCTCACTGGCTGTCAGGTCTGATGACTCATCACCTTCTGAATACAGGTCTGAGCACAGAGCCCCTCCCCCACAGAATGCTTCTGTAGTGGAGGGAGGGTGAGGGCTCTGGCTTCTGTGTAGCTGTGCTGCCTGGATTAACCCTGTGTGTGCCTGCTCCCTCCAGTTCTCTACACAGATTGAAGAGAGCAGAGATGAGGCTAATCAATAAATGTGACAGCAGTGACCCTGTGTGTTACTATAATCATGATGTGTGTGTGGTGCTGTGACTATACTAATATAACAGATCAGGGGGGCATGTGAACGGTTCATGCTCTGCTGTACTAGTGACACATCGTGATTATAGTAACACTTCACAGCTGCCCTGTTCTGACAGGGTCTGTTTGTTGCTGGAGATGTGGAGATTTGTATGCTAAGCAGGGGGTATAGGAACACTTGCATCCCCCCTGCTCTGCTATTAGCATACACAGCTTCACAGACCTCTCCACACTCATAGATCAGCCCTCTCTCTGCTGTCACTTGACTGTGGAGAAGATCAGCAAGAGCCTTAAGCAGACCTAGGCAGGCACACACAGGGTTAACCCTGTGAGCAAACCCCCCTCGCCCCTGCCCCCCCCCCCCTCCTGTATAGAAGTTATGGAGGAGAGCTTTCTGTGTGCTGAGGGGAGGGGGGGGAAGAGGGAGGAGAAGAGGCAGACAAGAAGCACGCCCCTGAATTAAAAAATCCTTTGCTCCAGACACATAGAAGCAGGCTGAAAGCCTGAAATGAGACAACTCCATGAAGTAAAAAGTAAAGAAACCAGTTTGATCTGTAAGGGACAGAATAGGAAAGAAATGTTAGGTCCCTTTGTGACATCTATTCTGACGTATGCCCACGAACCAAGGAGACTCATAGAAAAGGGCTGGCATAGAAGACCAACTCATTCATAATGGGGAAGTTTATGCCTATCCTTCCAAAGGGTTTTTCTGTGCCTAATACTATATGAAGGACCTAGTTAACACTAGGTATATTATGATTCCATTTCTTAGGTCACGTAAATAACTATCAGCATAACGCACATCATTCATAATAATAATTCTAAGAATTTATAATAGATTTTGATAAAGTTTTTATGTAGATTAGCCAAGGGCAGATTATAACAGACAAAAAAAACATACCCAGCTTTGTCTTAAAACATTTAACAAAAATAGAAAGCTACATGTGATAATACAACCATACAGTGACCCAAAGCCCTGACTGCTTCATACATGACCATCTGCTTCTGCCCTCAGCCCTGCTCTGTACTGAAGAGCATGTACCTGTCAGAGTATGTGACACCACCAAATATTACTTACTCACAGGCCCTTTTATCATTTTCCATTTACTAGTAGTAGTGGTGACAGACAATCTGATACATAACCCTATCAAGATGTTGGCCTCAACAAGGAAGTGGGAAACTGCAGGAGAACAGCTTACTGGCCTAACATCCCAACCTATAGGTCCTTGCTCAGACGATAATTTTTAGATTGTGATCTGTTTTACCTATACACTTTTCTAGTGAAATGTTATAAAATATTAATATAATTTTCACGATTATATTGGTCAAACTTTATCATATATTTTATATTTGGCAGGTAACTGTACCAGAACTTCGGAGGAACATCCGATATCTTCAGATTTCAAAGCAGGTGATGGTGGTATCTTAAAAGATACAAGTGAAGAACATGCTGTTGTCCCAGATGCACCCTCAACCAAAGATGCCAAAGATCTGATATCTGATTCTTGCAGACTATTTTCTGATTCACTACCAACTGTTAATAAGAAAAATAAAAGTAAAGAAAGGATCGTTGAACAGCAAAGACCTAAAACAAGAAAAAAGACATATTCATGTTCAGAATGTGGCAAATGTTTTAATAGCAGTTCACATCTTGTTCAACATAAACGATGTCACACAGGAGAAAAGCCGTTTTCATGTTCAGAATGTGGCAAATGATTTAATCAGAAAGCGAATCTTGTTCAACATCAACGACGTCACACAGGAGAGAAGCCGTTTTCATGTTCAGAATGTGGCAAATGTTTTAATCAGAAATCAAGTCTTTTTAAACATCGACGATGTCACACAGGGGAGAAACCATTTACGTGTTCAGAATGTGGCAAATCTTTTCATAACGATTCACATCTTGTTCAGCATCAACGTTGTCACACAGGGTACAAGCCATTTTCCTGTACAGAATGTGGCAAATCTTTTCATAACAATTCACATCTTGTTCAACATGAAAGAACTCACACAGGAGAGAAGCCGTTTTCATGTTCAGAATGTGAGAAATGTTTTACTACAAAATCAAATCTTGTTGTCCATCAGAGAACTCACACAGGAGAAAAGCCATTTTCATGTTCAGAATGTGGCAAATGTTTTAATCAAAAATCAAGTCTTCTTCTACATCAACGATTTCACACAGGGGAAAATCCATTTTCGTGTTCAGAATGTGGTAAATGTTTTCATAACAATTCACTTCTTGTTCAACATGAAAGAACTCACACAGGAGAGAAGGCATATTCATGTTCAGAATGTGGAAAATGTTTTACTGAAAAATCACATCTTGTTCAGCACCAACGACGTCACACAGGGGAGAAACCATTTTCATGTTCGGAATGTGGCAAATGTTTTAATCAGCTATCAATTCTTGTTCAACATGAACTATGTCACACAGGAGAAAAACCATTTTCTTGTTCAGAATGTGGCAAATGTTTTACTAAGAAATCAAATCTTGGTAAACATCAAAAAATTCACACAGGAGAGAAGCCATTTTCATGCTCAGAATGTAACAAATGTTTTACTGCAAAATCATATCTTGTTGAACACCTAAGAACTCACACAGGAGAGAAGCCCTTCTCATGTTCTGAATGTGGGAAATGTTTTACCTTGAAAGCACATCTTGTTAAACATCAAAGAACCCACACAACGAAGAAGTCATAATCCTGTTTATAATGTGGCAAATGCTTTAGTCAGAAATCGATTCTTGTTCAATTGGCTGACTATAGATTAAAAATGTTGAGGTGGTTGGCAAACAACACTGTAAGGATGTTGAAGAACATTTTTGCAGAGTTTGCAGCTTCCTAGAGATTGTACAACTGCAGGTATGGAAAGACAGCCCTTGGCAACAGCTAGGCTTTTCAGAGGAAAACCAGGGATGGTTTATTACTGTTCTTGCTTTTCTGATCACTTTATAGATGATGCTCATTATTAAGCCCCATGAGTACAGCCCAGCCAGAAGCCTTCAACTTTTCTGCTTTCCAACCATGGCAGACACATGTTCACCAGGGTGAGATAATTACAGGTTCTGCTGGGCTTAGACAGACCCAGATCAGCTCTACAGCCAATGCTGAGGCCTGTATCCCACCTACATACTCTTTTCCCCGGTGTTTAAAAAATTTATTCTAATTCAAAAATGAAATAAAGCAATAAAAGCCTTATCCATCTAGAGCCGATACTCAATGTGTTCTATATGAAACTAGCATCGATCTGCATAACTCCCCTAATTCTACGTCAGCTAAACTAGCAAAAATAAGATCCACTATAGAAAAGCTGAAAAAGGATAATGCTCATATCTGGAACGAGTCCTTATCTTCGCTCCCCCATTTCAAATCCCATCATCGCCTCCATTGATATCTTTTTTTTTTTTTCCAAATACCAGCTGTCTCTGTCCCATCCTCTAATTTAATAGAGTGTGTGGAGTCCAGTCACTCTCCCAATGAACGTATAAATCTGTCAGATCACATTCCCTTTACCCTTCACTTAGAATCTGCAAATACTTTATCAGAAAATAGAGATAAGGAAGCACAGGAAATCACCTTTACTGGTCTAAATGATCTTGAAATCCTACCAGTCCAGAATCCAGGAATTCTTGATAATACCAAATGGGGGCATCAGCTACTGTTCATTTTTTAGGAGTAGTGAACGCCACCATAGTAAAGCCATTAACCACTACCCCTCTTCTACGCACAGAGCTGATAAACTCTTATTTCCCCCCAAACAAAGTGAAAAATCACATGCGGGGGTTAGAGCAGGACTCCGCACAAAGCTCAAACACCAAAAAAGTAAGCGTCTAAAGGAACCTGAAAAAAACAGCCAATTTTAATTTATCCAAATATCCATTAAGTGAAAGAGAGAAATTGTTATTGAATAAAGTGTTATCATATTATTCTACCAAATCTGCTGGCCCTTTTGAGTTATTCACAGACCTGTATCATCTTGTTAGAAAACTTACCCTGACTAGATTTTTTGCAATAAATGAAAGAAAGAATGATGGTCCATCAATACAGACAACATTAGAACCTCTAAGGAAAGGCAAATTGCCCAGTATCCCCAGAAAATCCAGATTCTACCCAGTACAAGCCCAAGGACATCATTTACAGACATTTATAGAATTAATAGCCACAGATTTTTTACATTTGATAATCAAAAATAAGGAGGGGGCTACCAATCCTCCCAAAAAATCCAACACATCCAGAAAAACTATAAAAAATAATTCCTAGTAATCTGATATGTGCTGAAATACAAGCTCTTCACTCACTCAAAAATAATGATCAAATAGTAATTTGTGCAGCTGATAAAGGGGTGGGAGGATAGTTATAATGGATCCCCACTACTACCACCAGGAATCCCTAAATATACTGTCAGATACTGCCTACTATGAAGTTATACCTGGAGATCCTTTCCCAGAAGTTCAAAATAAACTCATAACACTCTTGCAAGAGGCCCTAATTACGGGAGCAATAACCAAAGAGGAAAAACGATTTTTATTCCAGCTCTTCAAAAAGGTTTATTTTATCATAATCTGAAATTGCATAAGAGCACCACCCACCCTCCTAGCCACCCTATAATCTCTGGTATAAATAGCATTACTAGCAATTTATCTCAATACCTTGACATCTTTCTTCAACCATATGTGAAGGGTTTGAGAAGTTACCTCTGGCACCCTTATTGAACACCTTCTCATTACTCCGTTTGATCAAAAATATTTACTTATAACCCTAGATGTTACAGCATTATATTCAAACATTACTCATGAAAAAGGTATTAGCTGCACAAAAAAAATTTATACAAATGATCCTTCACTAACTCTGAAACAAATAGAATTTTTGGTATCCCGTTTTCGATTCATTTTAGACAACTTTTTTTTTAACATATAATAGCACCACCTATAGGTAGATAAGAGAAACTGCAATGGGGACCCGAGTGGACTCATCATATGCTAACTTCTTTATGGGGGGTTTTGAAGAGGATCTGATTTATTCCAACCCCAATCTTACCAAGATCATACTTTATAAGAGATTAATTGACGATCTCTTCCTCATATGGAATAGGACGAGACAGGAGGCAGAAATCTTCATAAAATAAAAACAACATAGTCCCTAGTAATATCAAGCAGCATTGTCTTAAAAAAGAAGTGGTAACCATGATAACAAAATAGGCAACTCCAGATGCTATTCCTGCAAATGCCTCACATGTGGGTGGATTTCCCAAGGACAAAAAACCTTCAAATCAGAACATACAGGGCAACCTTTTACTATCAAATATTCACTTACTTGTGCCAGCATGTTTGTAATATATCTTCTAACTTGTGCCTGCAAAAAAACAGTATGTGGTGCGAACAACATAGAAAACTAGCAAACGGATCAATAATCATCAGTGCAATATTAGGAAGAAATTCCTCCTACATGGATGGAAGAACTCCATGATGGGGATCCATCCAAACTTTCATTGACACTTATAGACCATGCCCCTGAACAGATCCTGGATCACCATGAGGATCTTGTGAGATGGGAAATGTACTGGATATACCAGTTACATATCCTCATTTCATATGGGCTCAATGAATCTACTGAGCTAATATAATATATAACATCTGAAGAAAAGATCTGGTGTTGTACACTCACCATCCAATGACAGTGGGATGCATAGATGCACAGTTCACCACGGAGAACCACCGGTAATAAACTCCAAACAAACCACATCCGAACGTTGAGAACCGGCACTCCTGGAGGTTAAGATCCAAATTTATTTTATGCCTTGTGCATTATAAAGCTAAGACAGAATAAAATAAATTTGGATTTGAACCTCCAGGAGTGTCGGTTCTCATCGATCGGACGGTTGTCTGTTACGTGGTTTGTGCTAATATACTTATACCAAACTATTAGGGCAGTCCTCTTCCACACGCCCTTTTTTAAAAATGTTTTCTATTTCTTTATATTTATGTCTATTAGTTGGTTATCCAAAGGGGAAAAATCTCTACTTGAGGAGAGAAACCAATAAATTGGTCGGTGTGAGACAATCTCCTGCAGTTCAAACGAGCATCAGTATGGGAAGAAAGGTGATTTTGGTGCCTTTGAACGTGGCATGGTTGTTGGTGCCAGAAGGGCTGGTCTGAGTATTTCAGAAATGCTGATCAGCTGGATTTTCACGCACAACCTCTCTAGGGTTTACAGAGAATGGTCCGAAAAGAAAAAACATCCAGTGAGCGCAGTCCTGTGGGCGGAAATGCCTTGTTGATGCCAGAGGTCAAAGGGAATGGGCAGACTGGTTCGAGCTGATAGAAAAACAGTGACTCAATAAGCCACCCGTTACAACCAAGGTAGGCAGAAGAGCATCTCTGAACGCACAGTACGGCGAACTTGAGGCAGATGGGCTACAGCGCAGAAGACCACACCGGGTGCTACTCCTTTCAGCTAAGAACAGGAAACTGAGGCTCCAATTTGTCCAAGCTCATCGAAATTGGACAGTAGAAGATTGGAAAAAACGTTGCCTGGTCTGATGAGTCTCGATTTTGCTGCGACATTCGGATGGTAGGGTCAGAATTTGGCGTCAACAACATGAGAAGCATGGATCCATCTGCCTTGTATCACGGTTCAGGCTGGGGTGGTGGTGTCATGGTGTGGGGAATATTTTCTTGGCACTCTTTGGGCCCCTTGGTACCAATTGAGCATCGTTGCAACCCTTGTTGAATCTATGCCACGAAGAATTGAGGCAGTTCTGAAGGCAAAAGGGGGTCCAACCCGTTACTAGCATGGTGTACCTAATAAAGTGGCCGGTGAGTGTATGTCTATTAGTTGGTTATCCAAAGGGGAAAAATCTCTACTTGAGGAGAGAAACCAATAAATTGGTCGGTGTGAGGGTTTATTTGCCATTCAGACCTCACTGACTTTTTTGTATAAAGCAAAGGCTCATGGGAAAAGAGCTGAAGAACTCCTTTGCGCACTCTATTAGATGTAATCCTCAGTTCACATGTAGCTCGCAGGAGCCTAGCAATGTGAAAGGGATTTGAGCCAAACCAGTTAAGTTCAACTACAGACAGCTGTTTCGGGGTATTTGCTCCTCGCCAGTTTAGTGTAGAACTTACTAGTTGGTTGGATGAGAGGTAAGAGTGGATTTAAAAGGGGAAAAATACCTCCTTGAGGAGAGGAACCAATTAATTGGTCAGAGTGAGGGTTTACTTGCCAATCAGACCTCACTGACGTTTTTTGCATAAAGCAAAGGCTTATGGGAAAAGAGCTGAGCTGCAATAAAGAAACATCCATCATAAATAGATAAATAACAGTTTTTGTCTTATCATCAACAGCCAAAATACTTATCTTGGTATTATATTAATATTCCATTTTATTCCTCCATCTCTTTGTTCCCAATACTAGCAGTTCTTCTATTCTCGCACTTCTCTTTTCCACTCACTCCAGCTGGCCAGGCACGTTACTTCATTCATTCATCAGGCGAGACACACTGTTTTAAACGAGTTACAACATGATAGCTGTTCACAATCATTGCACCCACCATATGGTGTTTTCAAACACTAAGCGATCACACCTAAGCCCATTTAGTTTAGGAATCATTCATAAAGATTTTATCTAAGTTTTTATGTATTTTTATGTTTTTAAACACTCTTACTCATCAGTCTTTTTATAATATTCTTAGTTGAAAAGGATGTAGTACACATGGGCGATATCGCCACATGCAGATTTGGCGGTTCTAGTATAATGAAAGGTATTTAAACCGCCATTTTGTTTTCGTCTACTTATGGTATTGATGGTGTCTTTGTAATGATGCTAAACGCGTCTTCCTTCACCTTTTACTAAATAAAAAAAGAGTCTAACACAAACCAGAGCAGTTCAGCGCACTTTACTGGGACGGTTCGGGACAGATTGGTGAATCTACTGATCACGTCTCTATCCTTGATAAAAGTCTTATGCAACAATGGAAAAAGGAAAATTATTTGAATAACCAAGCATGAGACAGCTTTAAAGCTTTTCAACCAGCGTGTTCTAGAAAAACAAAGATGTGCCTGTAATGGGGGCAAACAACCTTACCAGAAAGTGGTTAATTGCGTCTTGTTAATGGAGTATTCTGCCAATGCGGTTTCACAGAGCCACAGGCAGCTTCAGACTCACACTTCCTGGTTAGGCTGTGGGCGGTTCTATAGCAGTGACTGGCATATCAGCTCTGCAATTCCTAGCTGATCCCATAAGGGGATATTCACGAGGCATTTTTTAGATGCGCGTTTGGATCTGTGTTTCGGACCCAAACACGCATCTAACAATGTGCAGTGTGAGTTATATTAATATCAATGTACAACACGCATCGTTGTTCAGACGATATGTGTTTTACATGCACCTTGCTGATGCGTCCATTCAAAGAATTGACATATCAATTCTTGATCCGTTTTATGCCGCAGACGGCCTATACGGCCTTTGGGTGCGTATTGGATACGTTTTACACAGTGCTTTTGAATATATTTTTTGAATTGAAAAATGTGTTCAAAAACACGCTGTGTACATACCATTGACATGAGTGACATGAGTGACGGAGGTTTGTAAACTAGTGCACTAGTTTACAAACCTCCAAAGGGTTAAAGGGGTTTTGCCACGATGTAATGTTGACGTGGGATCCTCCAAAATGGGTATTTAATCACTTTTCTAAATATATGTGATTACAAAAAGTGAAGCCTCTGAGAGCTACAGCATTGCTCAATCCCCCTTAGTTTCCTGAAAGTTTACATTAGACATGACCAGGACACAAACAGGAGCTGATCTGGCTGTGCTTGCGTGTTTGCACTTCTTATCTGATGACAGGGAACATGAACGAGCTTGCAAGGGGCTGGGGAGAAAGTGCTGTATAGCGAATCCACTGGTTGTAATGTTATTATTTGAGTAAACATTAGAGATGCTCCCTGGCTCTGCTCAAACCCCTCCCTCTCATCCCTGCAGCCGTTCATGCTTTGTTTATCTTCTCTCCTGAGCAGATAAGAGGTAAGTAACTTCACTTCTTGGCAAAACCCCTTTAAAGTTTGTCAGTAACAGAGATCAACAAGTTCCGGTGATGGAGATAACACTTAGCAGGGAGTGAGTCATCATGGTCGGACAGGGAGGCTGAAGCAATGAGAGCAGAGAGAGATGGTCAGTAACCTAGGAAAGCTTCTGTAAACAAGCAACAGATAAAATCTCTAAAACAAAGCAAAATCAGAACAACAATGTATTTAGTATTTGCCTTTATTTTTCCCTGTTTGTGTAAAGCTAATTGTGGTGAGAAACCTAAAAAAAAATATACAAGTAGCCACCTTTTTTTTTGTACCTACTTGTTTTATTGACAAATTGTACAATAGAGGCAAACGACCATTATACTCAAAGTAATGTCACTTGGCATACAAGAAAAAAGGAAAGCAATTTATAGCACTAATTAAGTGATGTGTACAATTGCCAATAAAGGTCTGTTATCTGAAAAGCAAGTAGAATCCAGATGACACTGCTATAAAGAATTTCACATTAGTAGCTATAGCTTTGCCTCAAAACTTGTCCCTGAAAGGCCCCTCTTTATCTCCAAAAACATTAGTGTGACCTTAATGGTAAAGTTACTCCACAGCCTAATCTCACACTCGCTCACACTACAAATTGAGCGTAACTCCAAACAGTCCACAATCTCAGGAACACTTAGGGCATGTCCCCACTGCACGGGTTTTCGACCGGTTTTTCAGCCGGTTTGTGGTTTTTCAGACCGCCTGCTTTTCTCGCGATGAGCGGAGAACAGCCCTCCCCCCTCCCATTGAGATGCACATGTTCCGTCCGGAAACCGGACGGAAGATTGTGCATGTTCAATGTAAACCGCCGGGCGGAAAATCCGTGCAGTGGGGACTGCTGCATGGGTTTTCCATAGAGCACAATTGTGCTCATTTTCGGCCGGTTTTTCAGGCGGTCTGAAAAACCGCAAACCGGCTGAAAAACCGGTCGAAAACCCTTGCCGTTGGGACATGCCCTTAAGCCGCGTTCCCACAGCAAAGGACAGATAGCGGCCGGTTTGCCGGCCGGTATTTGTCCTGTTTTGCGGCCGTCCCCACAGTCGTGGGGGGGACGGCTTTTCCCCGCGATGAATGGAGAACAGCCCTCCCCCTCCCATTGAGGTGTTCATATTCCGTCCGGAAACCGGACGGAAGAATGAACATGCTCAATGTCTTTTGAGCGGACCGCGGGCGGCAAAACCGCCCGACGGAAAACCCGTGCAGTGGGGACTGCTGCACGGGTTTTCCATAGAGCACAATTGTGCTCATTTTCGGCCGGTTTTTCAGGCGGTCTGAAAAACCGCAAACTGGCAGAAAAAACCGGCAGAAAACCCGTGCCGTGGGGACATGCCATTAGGGTGCATTCACACGGCAAGTGCCAAATGCCGGTCGGTTATGCGACCGGTATTTGCACTGTTTTGCGTCCGTCCCCACAGCCGCGTGGGGTATGGCTTTTCTCCGCGATGAGCGGAGAAAAGCCCTCCCCCTTCACATTGAGAAGCACATATTCCGTCCAGAAACCGGGCGGAAGATTGTGCTTCTACAATGTTTTGCCGCCGGACCGCCGGCGGCAAAACCGTTGGATGGAAAACCCGTGCAGTGGGGACTGCTGCACGGGTTTTTCATAGAGCACAATTGTGCTCATTTTCGGCCGTTTTTTCAGGTGGTCTGAAAAACCGCAAACCGGCTGAAAAAACCGGCCGAAAACCCTTGACGTGGGGACATGGCCTTAGGGCTTGTCCCCACGGCAGAGAGTAAATACCGGTCGGATTATCCGACCGGTATTTGTTCTGTTTTTCGGCCGTGCATACGGCCACAAGGGGACGGCTTTTCTCTGCTGTTTGCAGAGAAATCCCTTCCCCCAACTCGATATCTCAATGACTTGTTCATATCCGCCCGAAAACCGGGCAGAAGTATGAACTTGTTCAATCTTTTTCGGACCGCCAGTGGTGTACAAAACCGTCTTGTGGAAAATGAGTGCAGTGGGGACTACTGCATGGATTTTCCATAGAGGTCCATTCTAGGGGTTTACAGATGATTTTCAAAACCGAAAACCATCTGTAAAACCATCCAAAAACCCTTGTCGTGGGGACAAGCCCTTATGTTGCGGCCACTCATTGAATATGGCCGATAAGTTCCAGCACCACACCTGTCACATACTGGTGCCATCTGCATTCTAGCAGTCAAACAAGTAACAGATACTGAACTTATACTCTAAGGAAATTCTTTGGCTCTTTAGAGAAACAAGGTTTAAATATTCAATGATTCTGAACTTGAGTAAGAAAAAAACTAAAAAATATATTACTTAAAATTGTGCAAAAGAAATTTTGAAATGAAGGGAAGAAAAACTCTAAGTCTTTAGTCTAATACTGAGCATTTGTGGTTGTAAGAGCTTTTTGTCTGCTACCAGGGACATGGCCTGACAATGTATACAACTACGTATGGCCTAGGTCATAAACCATGCTGACTTAATGGAGGGAGCCAGGGGCCTCAGGAGCATAGGTACTCCATACTCATTTATTCAGAGACCAGAATTTCACACTTAACGTTCTCATCACCAACTAAATGTTAAAATCTCCCACTAATTTAAAGGGGTTTTGCCACGATCTCATTTCATACCTCATGCATCCAGCTCTTCAGCTCTGTGTGCTCAGAAGGAGGCGTGTGTGATTTGTTTGAATTGCATATCATGTGACCCAGCAGGCTGACATCACCAGGCCTTTCCTCTCTCTAGTCAAATAAAGGTCTGTTTATGTAAAGCATTGTGAGTAGCCGAGAGGTAAAGTTTTTGCCTCCAGGCACAATGGTCCTAGGTTCAAATCCCTGCAGGAACCAAACCTGTGTTTTTTTTTCTCTTTATCAATACAAAGACATCATTGAGGTTTCTTTTTTATTTATTTGCACTGTTTGACTAATTACTAAAGAATACAGAGGGCGGGAGTAGAATGACAGCACCTGGGGTTTGCAACAGTATGTAAAATAGAGGCAACTAGGAGTAATCTGTAAACTCTTTATATAATCCAAAATCTTTACATCAAAAAATTCTTATAATACAAAAAAGATAAAAACTTGGAAGTACTTAGCATATACAGTCCATTCATCTTGGCATAGGCCACTCCTCAGTGAGTTCTCAGGTATGGCTGGTTGGACTCGTAACAGAGCTGCTGCACATTTGCCCTGCGATGTTTCGGAATGAAATTATTCCTTTCTTAAGCAAGTAAATTATTCTTTTCTCAAGCAAGGAAATTATTCCTTTCGTTGCTAAAGGAATAATTTCATTCCGAAACGTCGCAGGGCAAATGTGCAGCAGCTCTGTTACGAGTCCAACCAGCCATACCTGAGAACTCACTGAGGAGTGGCCTATGCCAAAGATGAATGGACTGTATATGCTAAGTACTTCCAAGTTTTTATCTTTTTTGTATTATAAGAATTTTTTGATGTCAAGATGTTGGATTATATAAAGAGTTTACACATTACTCCTAGTTGCCTCTATGTTGCATACTGTTGCATATTGCTGAAGATAGCACGAGAGGGGTATACATAGAGGAACCCAGGAAAAGAGGCATACATTCTAAGATAATTTAATACGTTGAAGGCAGTTTTCACTTCATAATAATGAGCACCTGGAGTTTGAACACTCTGCCTAAGAGGAGAAGTGATGTCTGAGCATGTCTGGCCAGGACTAAAGAGTTCTCAGCCCTGGTCGTTTCCCCTGGAGATGAGCTGTAAACAATAGATCACTAAAGGAGCAGCTAAAACAAAAACAGTACAGAATTTTTAATAATGATAAATGGTGAAAATGTTTATTTAATTTGCAAGCTTCACATGTCAATTTTACTTTGTGGCAAAACCCCTTTAAGGAGAAGAATTATGACTGGCAGCAGAAAGTAGGCGTGTCTGCACTTACAAGAGAAATGTTGCCATTTTCATTGCTGCCATTACATCAATTTGGTTATGGATCAGTGGTATGGCCATTTTTTCAGTATGTTCCAGGAGCCAATTATCAACAGGACAACATCAGCCTATGTGTCGCTTGTGCTACTGTAAGCAGTTTGCCTGGCCTAAATACGTAAAACAGGTCATGATAAGGGTCAGCCCCAAGTTTTGACATGGAACCACACTGAGGAACGGCATCTAAAAAGTAAGTTTGGTACAGGGATCTGGACTTCGTTGCACAGAACTAACAGGTTGCTACCCCTGTAATAGTCACTCAGGATTCTGTGGACACTCGCTCACTGTTGGAATTTACTCCTCCCAGTAACAGCGGGTGATTAGTCAGGGGAGAGAACAGAGCGCAAATAGTGTAATCTAAAACAAACAAATATGCAGTAGAAGAGATAATGCTGTGCTCACCATAGCAGGCTGTACCTATGCTCATACAGCTAGAGTTAAAGGGGTTTTGCCAGGACGTGAATTACTTACCTCCTTACCAGCACGGGAGTAGAATATAAACAAATCACGCTGAGTCATGAAGGCTGCAGGGGAGAGAGGGAGGGGGTGAACAGAGAGTGAGGAATAAGGGAGCGCCTCAAAACTTAAATAATAACTTTACAACAGTGGATTCTCTATACAGCAAGACACAGGCTCATACACTGCACTTTCTCCACAGCCCCTTGAAGCACATTCATTTTCCCTGTTATCAGATAAGAAGTGTTTCACGCAAGCGCCGCCTATTAGCTCCTCTGGTCGTGTCTAATGCAAGCTTTCAGGTAACTAAGGGGGACTAAGAAATGCTGTAGCTCTCACAGGCTTCACTTTTTGTAATCACATATATTTAGAAAAGTGATTAAATACCCATTTTGGAGGATCCCACGTCAACATTACAACGGGGAAAAACCCCTTTAATAGCTTCCCCTTGCAGGCAGTATAAACTGCAGCTCCAAGCAGGTTCCATATGCCTTTGAAACGCGTAACATTTTAAGGAAATAAAGAATACTTCAATATACCAGTACTTCCTACAAGCTTGCGCCCGGTCAGCAGCATCACTTCAAGCTCTGTCAGTGAGACAGTGTTTTTTTTTGTAATAGTCACTCACAGGTGCAGTACTGGAGAAGTGGAAAAAGGGCATAGTTGGGTCATGAACAGAAGGTGAAGGCAGACAGCAAGCAAAAGGTAATATCAAACACAAGCCACAGGTTAGAACCAAGAAACAGAACATTAGCAAAATAGCACAAACACTAGTAACACACCCAAACAAATGGCTGCAATTTGAAGGGGAGGTGCCCTCTGCAGTGAAGGAAATAATGATTTGATCCCTGGCTGATTGTGTACTGTGTATTGTTTGCCCACTGACAAATACACACACTGCCCACATGAACAGTCTATAATTTTAAGGGTAGGTTAATTTAACATTGAGATATAGAATATCCAAAATAGAATCCTGAAATACACATTGTATAAATTATATAAATGTATTTGCATTTTGCAGTGAGAAATAAGTATTTGATCCCTCTGGCAAACGACTTAATACTTGGTGGCAAAACCCTTGTTGGCAAGCACGGCAGTCAGATGGTTTTTGTAGTTGATGATGAGGTTTGCGCACATGTCAGGAGGAATTTTGGTCCACTCCTCTTTGCAGATCATCTCTAAATCATTAAGATTTTGAGGCTGTCACTTGGCAACTCTGAGCTTCAACTCCCTCCATAAGTTTTCTATGGGATTAAGGTCTGGAGACTGGCTAGGACACTCCATGACCTTAATGTGCTTCTTTTTGTGCCACTCCTTTGTTTCCTTGGCTGTATGTTTTGGGTCATTGTCTTGCTGGAAGACCCAGCCACGACCCATTTTTAATGTCTTGGCAGAGGGAAGGAGTTCAGAGAAATACCCCCAAAACATAATGTTTCCCCCTCCATGCTTGACAGAGGGGACAGGGTTCTTTGGGTCATAGGCAGCATTTCTCTTCCTCCAAACACGGCGAGTTGAGTTAATGCCAAGAAGCTACATCTTTGTCTCATCTGACCACAGCACCTTCTCCCAATCACTCACAGAATCATCCAGGTGTTCATTGGCAAACTTCAGACGGGCCTGCACATGTGCCTTCTTGAGCAGGGGGACCTTGCGGGCACTCCCTAATTTTATGCCATTACGGCGTAATGTGTTACCAATGTTTTCTTGGTGACCGTGGTCCCAGCTGCCTTCAGATCAATAACAAGTTCCCCCCATGTAGTTTTAGGCTGATCTCTCACCTTCCTCATGATCAAGGATCCCCCATGAGTTGAGATCTTGCATGGTGCCCCAGATCGATGGCGATTGACAGTCATCTTGTATTTCTTCCATTTTCGTACTATTGCACCAACAGTTGTCTCTTTCTCACCCAGCTTCTTACTTATGGTTTTGTAGCCCATTCCAGCTTTGTCCAGGTCTATGAGCTTGTCCCTGACATACTTAGGCCTAACAGGCAGATCTGAGAAACTGGCAGACCAGCGACAGAAAAAGCACATAGTGGAGAGGTAAACGAGTGAACAGGCTGTGGCATGACTCGTGAAACGATTATTGCTTCTACAAATTTATGCCTCATCCAGCACAATGTTATTGGCTGACAATTCCAAAGGGAGCTGCCAGCAGACAATCTTAATAATTTGCATGCCCGAGTGCATTCAGAATTCCTCAGACAACCATGATTAACTTTAAAGATAGTATGCCAAGGCTTGTTAGTATGTGTATTTCTGAACACGGGTCTCATACTCAATACTGCTGCAAAGACATTGATTGAATCAAGACTACAACAGAAATAAATAGGATACAACAAAGTATACTAATAGAGCTCACCAGACTTCCACTGCGGCTGATGGGAGTATTCCTGAGCCGGCACGCCAAGGCTTCCTCCCTTCCACAGCCTGGTTCGTTCGGCTGAGCTGCCGTCCGGTTTGTTTCTTTATTTCCTCATGCTGCTAATTTCATTCCCCCTACTCCTTAAAAATGCCCAGAGCTGCCGACCTTCCCCGGTTATGAATTCTTACAAATAATATTGATTCTCCAGCATAAAAGACAGCTTCTTTAATCCAGGATTAAATCTGTATATTGTGAGCTCACACATCTCTGGGATCACCGCAAAAGTCCTTTAGGCATTGAGACAGAGGCAGTAGTAAGGTGCAAACAAAACGTATGGCAACACATGCACAGCAAAACGGCAAACATAAACAAACTCCTGCTCCTCTGAGCACTCACTATACAGAGGTGTAGTTCCCTCACTAGCACCTTGTGAAGCAGACTCTGGCTTCCTCCAGTGTGAACGCCTCCAGCCCAAAAGATAGACTGGAGTTGCAGTCGACGCCCAGTTAGCTACCTGCTGACCTTAAATACGCCAGGGAAATCCTGGAGTGAACCATGAGGAGTAAGCACCCACCCTGCTCTATGCTTACTCCCAATGAAAGACTGATCCGGGAATGGCTGGAAGCCATACTAACAAACAAATTAAATGTATGTCGACAGTCTGTACTGCCGACACCTATTTAACACTGACCTTTCACTCCACCAAGGCTCCTTACCTTCGTGCAATGTGTCTTGATCTCTCCAGGCATATGCCCAGAATCTGGCTGGGATATACACACTATTGCAGACCTTCCCAGCTGCAGCCTTACATATCCCCCCCTCTGCTTAGACCTGTGGGCGGAGCAATTTGTGCCATAAAGCTGTGCACCCATGACAACGCGTCCGCATTGGCTTGTTGTGACCCGGGGTGATGTTCTACCTAGAACTTAAAGTCCTGTAGAGCCAGGAACCACCGGGTCACCCTTGCATTCTTCTCTTTATTTTACTTTAAAGGAGAACGGTCTGTGATGACTCTAAATGGTCTACCTATCAGTTAGTATCACAGCAATTCGATAACCCACTTAATGGCCAGGCACTCTCTCTCGACTATGGCATAATTTTTCTCTGCTGTCGACAGCTTCCTGCTGAGGTACACTACAGGGTGTCCTTCTCCCTCAACCAGCTGTGACAAGACAACCCCTAAGCCCACCTCAGAAGCGTCTGCCTGGACAACAAATTTATTTTGGAAGTTTGGCACAATGAGCATGGGCCTCTTGCAGAGTACCTCTTTTAGACTTTTGAAGGCTTGTTCAGCCTCCTGGTTCGACGACCATAGTGTACCTGGTCCCTTTTGTGAGGTCCGTAAGTGGGACTGCTATGGAGGTAAAGTTGGGCAGGAACCTCCTATAGTACCCTGAGATACCTAGAAAAGCCCTGACCTGCTTCTTTGAGACCGGTTGAGGCCAGTTTTTAATTGCCTTGAGTTTATCCATTTGGGGATTGATGACCCCCCCTCCCAATGTCATAGCCCAGATAGCGAGCCTCCTCTAGCCCTATGGCACACTTGTTGGGGTTGGTGGTTAAACCTGCTGACCTTACGGTGTCTAGGATGGCTTGCACTCTGGTTAGGTGGGACTCCCAATCGATGCTAAAGACCACCATGTCATCCAAATATGCCGCCGCATATTTCCTATGGGGCTGCAGAATGATATTCATCATCCTCTGGAATGTGGCTGGAGCCCCATGTAGGCAAAATGGAAGGACAACGTATTGAAAGTGTCCATCTGGGGTGGAAAAGGCCATTTTTCCCCTGGCCTCCTTTGTGAGGGAAACCTGCCAATAGCCTTTGGTCAGGTCTAACGTGCTGATGTATCTTGCGGGCCCTAGTCTCTCAATCAACTCATCAACCCGGGACATGGGGTAGGCATCAAATTTTGAGATTTCATTGAGCTTACGAAAATCATTGCAAATCCTAAGCTGCCATCTGGTTTGGGTATGAGCACTATGGGGCTTGACCACTATTGGGACTTTTCTATGACCCCGAGGTCTAACATCTTCTTAACTTCCTCGGCAATCGCTTGCCTCTGAGCTTCAGGGACCCTATATGGTCTCAAACGTACCTTGTGGACAGGTTCTGTGATGATGTCATGTTCAATGACCTTAGTGCAGCCTGGCAGTTCTGAAAAGACCCGCTGGTTCCTTTGTAGGAACTCCATGACTTCCTGCCAATGTGCTTCCAACAAGGACTCGGAGATACAGACAGGCAGTGACTCTCCATTTGGTGCACCCGTGTGTTCTCTTACCGCTGTAAGACTTTGATGATCCTTCCAGGGCTTAAAGGATTATTCTCACCTCATCAGTTCGGCTGTTTTCTTTCAGTTTAAGTGTCTAACTTCCTCAAATGCAGGGGCGTTGCTTCTCCTCCCGGCTGGGCGTTTCTTAACCAAAGGGGGATGACATCATCACCCCATCTCACTGTATGTGCTCATTCCCGAGACAGTATTTTCAGAGCAGTGTAAGCCTGGACTCCCCCCACAATCTCCCTCTCTGGCTGCTTCTCCTTGTAGTTTGTCACAGAGCAGTGATCCACACTCCCCCTCCCTGGCTGCCCTGGTCGCTCCCTTGTCTGCCATATCTTGGCAATGACAGGAGAGCAAGGAGGGAATGTGCCTGCAGAGTAAAAGATTCAGGGCTACTGCACATGCCCAGAATCTATGTAGTACAGATAAAAGAGCAGAGGAAGACAGGGGTGGTCGGAGCATGCAGAGGAACACGCCCTCCTGTGAATACGACCGGGGGCCGGCCAGAATATAAATTAGGAGAGCCGGCAGCCAATGGAGAGCGAGGAGGCAGGATCCAACCGGGACCAGGCAAGTTTGTTTTCCAAAACCAAGAATAAGGGAGACAGAGAAAACTAAACAGCTTTGCAAAAAACATCTAATTGCAAAGTTGCTTGTTTTCACTGTCCCTTTATTCTGAAGACCATTTAATGTAATGATAAAACCCCTTTAATTAGGTTGATGTTGTATATTTGATAAGGCTTCCTCTTACCGGGCTGGAACACCGTATAATTTACCTCACTGACCCGATCCTTGATCTCATAGGGGCCCTGCCATTTTGCCAAGAATTTACTTTTGACCGTGAGTTCAAGTACTAGCACCCGGTCGCCGGGCTGAAACACTCTGATCCTTGCAGACCTGTTATATACCCATGCCTGGGTTTCTTGTGCCTGCTGCAGGTTCTCCCACACTATGGGCAGGAAGGCGGCAATTCTGTCCTGCATCTCGGCATTATGTTCAATTACACTCCTATGGGGGGTATTCTCCTGCTCCCAGGTCTCTTTGGCAATGTCCAGGAGTCCCCGGGGATGTCTACCATACATGAGCTTGAACAGTGAGAACCCTGTGGATGCTTGCGGGACCTCCCATATGGGGAACATCAGGTATGGGAATAGGTGGTCCCAGTCTCTCCCATCTTTGTCCACCACTTTTTTAAGCATCGCCTTTAGGGTCTCGTTGAACCTCTCCACCAGACCATTGGTCTGGGGATGATACACCGAGGTGTGGAGATGGGTGATGTTTAGCAGCCAGCAGGTTCCTTGGTCACCTTAGACATGAAGGGGTGCCCTGGTCGGTTAGTATCTCCTTTGGGATACCAGTACGGGTGAACATCTGGAACAGCTACTTTGCTATACCTTTGGAGGTGTTCCTAGGGTTAATGGCCTCAGGATAAAAAAAAAAGTTGCATCTATCCCAAAATAAAAAAAATGCACTCTAAGTCCAGATGTGGGAGAACCAAAAAGTTATTGGTAGCAGAAAATTCCACTACAGCAAAAATTTAAGACAGAGAGGACATTTGTTTTCTTTTTTTAAATACCAAAACTTCAAGAAAATCAAAATGGCAAAATTATGGTTTTTGGTCATTTCATGTCCCCAGAAAATTTTAATAAAAAGTGATCAAAAAGTCACATGTATCCCAAAATGGTAACATTAAAGGGTATATTTCAGCCCGCATAAAAGTCCAATCTCAGCTCCATAGGTGGAAAAACAAAAAAAGTTATTGGTCGCAGAAAGACTGAGAAATAAAAAAACAAGTTAAAAGTTGGGGAAGAAAAAACCTACCACAATGAAAAAAACAAGAGGTTTGGTCGTTAAGCCGTCGCTACCATCAACTACACGAGTGTAGGACAGTATTCATTCCTAGGGTATGTTCACATACGTTTTTGGATCCATCTATCGGACACTTAACGGACCCAAACACGCATCTATCAATGTGCAATCTGATTTCACATTGCTTTCACTGTGAAACACACATCGGTGTCTTTCGGATCCGTTCAAAGAATTGTCATGTCAATTCTAGATCCAAAATACACAGCAGGAGCCCTATAATAAACTATAGGGTGTGATCCTGCTGCAGCCAAACATGCAGCTGTGTGTTGGATACTTGTTGGGTGCGTTTTGCATCCGATCGCTGCTGCGCTTTTGGATACGATTTTCGGATCAAACACGGATCCAAAAATGGCGCGTGAACAAGCCCTTAGTTACAGTGCTTCTGAGGTGCAGTTTACAGAAAGATAAGAGGGGTAGGATGTGTTAATCCTTACGTTAGAGCTCACGCAGGACTGCGCCTACTCTATTATTCCCTATGGGACAGCATTGCAGTGTCCACCACAATACCAATTTTTCCACCAAGACGGATACTTGCAAGGCAAACATTACTGGAGTGTGAAGCCCCCTTTATGTTGAACAGATACGTCAGATGTCAATAAGGGGTTGATAGATGGCTGCAGATCTATCATCCAACCGGATAAATCTTCCGGTATAGGACATGTTTAGTAAACCTGCCGAAAGAGTTTGAAAGGTGGGCATTGACGGGTTGCCATGGTAACTACAGCCCCAACTAAGACCCCCAGCCTCTCCTGGCTATATGTCATAGATGCGACCTAATAGATTGTCATCAGTCATCTATTAACTGTTTCAGGGTCCATTAAAGCCAAATCAAATGGGGCCACCACCCATTACTGGTTCCTATTTTTCAACATATCAGTGGGCCCCTTTTTGATTAGGGCCTCTGACAGGAATAATGCCCGTACTACCTTATTGGCACCCCTGGAATGTCAGATTATTACTGAGTGTATCAAAACAGATGTGACACCTCATATGTTATATAAGATCTATGTATCCAAATACAAACAAATGAAAGTGAGGTCCAATGTTGATGCAAAAAATGAATGCTGCTTTTATTCTTTGTACATAAAATGCAGAGGGTACACAAGTATCCACCAACGCGTTTCGGGCTGTTTATAGAGCCCTTGCTCACGGTGCAGCCATTAGGACATCAAGTGGTGAGTTGCTACCTTTCCCTTCACGTTTATGTGAATTGTTTCTGCTGTTTATCCAAATACAACTCACCCCCCACCAATAGTGCTGGCTGTGTGCTTGTGACCCGCTGTACAGCGGGTTCATAAATCAGACGCATTTTATT
The DNA here is from genome assembly GCA_025379985.1 of Phyllomedusa bahiana. Taxonomy (NCBI): domain Eukaryota; kingdom Metazoa; phylum Chordata; class Amphibia; order Anura; family Hylidae; genus Phyllomedusa; species Phyllomedusa bahiana. Next base: position 60,580 of record JAODAL010010189.1, on the reverse strand, counting down.
CCATTATTATGCGCATGAAATTTGCCGTTCACGTGCCAGATTTCTTGCATGTTGCCCTTCGTGTTCTAATCTGTTTTCCTATATGATGTGATATTACCATAAGTGCAAGGCCTGTAGTTCTTTCTTGTATAATTTGCAAATTAAAAAAGGAGAAAATGGCAACTTTATTTTCTGAGATTTTTAATGTTAAACAAAATGTGATTTAAAAATAAACATTTCCCACATTCTGAACACAAAAATCAGCTTCTCTTCTGCCTTGAGATGAGCAAGATTTAATTTTTTATGTTAAAATTTTCCACATTCTGAACATCTATATTGCTTCATTCTCAGTGAGTTGTTTAAATGGGTTTTATCGCTACAAAGATCATGTCTCAGATTATGGGGACAGTAAAAATAAGCACTTTTGTAATTGGGTTGCATTACCTCAGTCACTTGGTTTAGCAGATATGAGCTTCTCGGTAAATCTGTATTCTGTTTCTGCTGCTGCTGGTTGGGACACGCCCCCTGGATGGATCCTGCCCTCCCTAGACATGCCCCCTGTACTGTGATTGGCTGGCTGACATTTCATTCAGCCTGTTGGGATACGCCCCCAGACAGGAAACACCCCAGCCACGCCCCCTGTGCTGTGATTGGCTGCCTGCACACTCCGTGTTTACTCCCCTCTGAGCTGTTAAAATCGATAGTGAAACCAAGGGCTGCTGTCTCTATACTCATCTCCCAGCTCTAGGGTGAATGATCTGGGAAATTACTGGCTGTTTAAGTCACAGATCCCCTCATATAACACAGTATTATAGAGTCTCCTGCCTGTTAACAGGGGAGAGGAGGAGGGGGAGGGCAGTGTGCATTGCTCCATATAACCCAGTCTGTTGCCTGGTAACAGAGGGAATGGGAGGCAGTGTACATTGCTCCATATAACCCAGTCTGTTGTCTGGTAACAGAGGGGAAGGGGGGCAGTGTACACTCCTCACATGGCTCATCAGTTTAGGCTTTGTGTATAACTGCATATAGCACAGCAAGGAGCTTGTGGAGCCTGGAGGCTGAAGACATAAGAAGCTACAGAGCTGTTATATCCAGACAACCTTCTGCATCCCCTGCTTCATACAAAATGATGATGTCACAGGTCTTCAGTGAGAGGAGACATGTCTCCAGGGAGGAGAGACACGCCTGCTGAGAGAAGAGACTCGCCCCTGGATTTCAAATTCAATCTCAGAGAATTAGCTGAAGAGCACGAACACTTCAAACGATAAAACTCCTTTAACGGTCAAGAACAATTGATTTTGCATCAGAACATTTGTCATATTTTTAACACAAATATTGCTTCTTTGCTGAATGATATTGCTGATGTCGAACAAGATATGATTTCCTATTAAAACATTTCCCACATTCTGAACAGGAAAACGGCTTATTTCCTAAGTGAAAGTATTGATGTTGAATAAGATTTGTTCTGCAAGTAAAACGTTTCTCACATTCTGAACATGAAAATGGCTTCTCCCCTGTATGAACTCTTTGATGTTTCTCAAGGTTGGATTTGCAACCAAAATATTTGCCACATTCTAAACATGAAAATGGCTTCTCTCCTGTGTGCAATCGTTGGTGTTGAACAAGATGTGGTTTTTGAGTAAAACTTTTGCCACATTCTAAACATAAAAACGGCTTCTCCCCTGTGTGAGTTCTCTTGTGGGCAACAAGAACGGTCTTCAGGGCAAAACATTTACCACATTCTAAGCATGAAAATGGCTTCTCTCCTGTGTGAGTTCTTTGATGCTGAGCAAGATGGGATTTATTATTAAAACATTTCCCACATTCTGAACATAAAAATGGTTTCTCGCCTATGTGACTTTTCCTATGTCTAACAAGACTTTTTTCAGCACTATAACATTTACCACATTCTGCACACGAAAATGGCTTCTCCCCTGTGTGACATCGTTGATGTTGAAGAAGTTGCAGTTTCTGAGTAAAACATTTGCCACATTCTGAACATGAAAATGGTTTCTCGCCTATGTGACTTTTCCTATGTCTAACAAGACTTGACCTCTTAGTAAAACACTTGCCACATTCTGAACATGAATATTGCTTTTCTCGTGAGTGAGTTCTTAGAAATTCAACACTCCTTCTGTGAATTTTATTTTGCTGAATGGTCTGAGGTGAATCAGAAGATAGGACCTGTTTAAAAGAATCAGATGATGGATCTTTGGTGGGAAGGGCTGAGGGTATGTCTAGGATAATAGAATGTTCTGCTGTTGTATCTTGTGTGATACCACCATCATCTGCTTTAAAATCTGAAGATATTAGATGTCCTTCTGAGCTCCTGGTACAGGCACCTGCCAAGAATGGAACTGATTTTATTATTTTGGATTGATATAACCTTGAAAGTTATATTGATATTTCATAAACTTTCTATGTAGAAATGTCCATACAAATTGCAATGCATGAAGCAAAATTAAATTATTCATTAACTATTACAGTTGTCACAAATAAGATTGCTCAGGCTTCTGAGGAAAAACCTTGGATTGTGATGTTTGATCACCGGGCTGTTCTTTTGCAGTTTACCACTTCTGTCTTGAAGCCAGCACCTACACAAGGTCATGTATCAGTGTGCCTATCCCCACCATATCAGAGAATTATAAAGGGGCCTATGAATCAGTAAAATTAGGTGGTGTCCATCTCGCACACTCCCTGATGGCTACCTGCTCTCAAGCTCAGAGCTTGAGGTAGGCCAGGACTAGGATGGTCATGTATGAAGCAGTTATGGCCTTAGAAAGGTTTTCTCACTTCACAGATTAGCTTTCAACATATAGGGACAGGTAATTGAAGACTTTTTCTAAATACATTGGTCTTTTGAGCTAAATTGATGGGAGAAAAACATCCCTGTGAACTTAATATCAAAATAGGTAGACAGCATTATCTAATCATAATTTGCCATTGTAAAACAGTACAAGTGAAAATTGGAAACTTTGTATTATATCTTATGTAGGAGGGCACAAGGAACTATTGTGGATGGACATTATGTCATCGATCTGCCTGAAGTCAGTGAAGTAAAACCCATTTATTCTGGTGTCAGCGGCAGTAGGCCACTGACACGTTTATATTAGTAATATGGCAGCAATGCCGTTGTCTGGGTCGTGTTTTTACTGGACAATCTGAAGAGTTAGGAGGGATGACTGCTCCCACATTCCAGGCCAGGGCTTACCAGGCTTATATATATCAAGGTTCAGGCGAGAGTGGGTGTGGTTCCCTTTCTGACCATACTGCTCAGTGGAGCAAGTGTTTGTCTGAGAACCAGAGCTGTGCTTTGAGATCCCCTGGAAACGGAGACTTGCATGTGGTTTTCTAACACTGGGAAAACGGAGTACGGTACTGCCACTCCTCCATGGAGAAATAGACAACGACGTCCTGACACAGAAAATGATACAATCATTACCCAGACTCCTACAGTGGTGTTACCGCATAATAACCCAGCATTCCCACAGAGACTGTAAGGCCTCGTTCACACGGCTTATTTTGCCGCGGATTGGCGCCGTACTGCGCGCCGGATTTGCGCTGCAGTACGGCGCCAATCCGTCGGAGTCATTACGGTAATCCACTGTTCTCTCCTTCCTGCTCGGCGAATTCGCCGGGCGGGGAGAAAGTGACATGCACGTTATCCAGGCACAATATGCGCCGTGGATAATGCAAGTCTATGGGGCCGGGGAGCGGCGCCCCCGCCGCGCTCCGGCCCCGCCCCCGCCCCGCCCCTTATTCACGGCGGATTTGTGAGCTGGATTGTGCTCACAAATCCGTCGGGAATAAGCCGTGTGAATGAGGCCTTAGTCTCTCTCACAGACACACACAAAATCAAACACCCACCCACACACACAAGAGCAGCAGTAGCATGAAATACATTAAATAGCGGTGAATAGAAGTGTAACCTGTGAAGCCACCAATAGGGTAACATAAAACACTCTTTATACAGCCAGCACCATCTCAGTGTGCCTTTCTGCTTTGCTTCCTAGTTCCCCCCTTCTCTCTTTATACATTTGTATGGACAACTGTAATCTGACCACTTGGTGAAGCTGAAAGTCCATCTCCACCCAGCACTACAGAATCCATTAATGATTTCTGAGTGAACCGTTATACATGCAAGAAAGGGAATAAAAGGGAGGAATAGATGGAAAAATAGGTTTTTTACTTATTTTGGTGTGTTACAATGATTTATAATCAGACATACACGTTAAAAGACTTGCAATTAGTCATGTCTATTACCTAGAGATAGGAAGGGCTGCTGATCCTCCATCTTGTCATCTATGTACCGATCCTTATGTTCCTCTAAATACTCCCACTCCTCCATGGAGAAATAGACAGCGACGTCCTGACACCTAATAGGAACCTGACACACACAATGATACAGTCATCACCCAGACCCCTCCAGTGGTGCTACTGTATAATGTCCCAGCATTCCTAGCAGCCTCACCTCTCCAGTCAGCAGCTCAATGATCTTGTTGGTGAGCTCTAGGATCTTCTGTTCATTGATTTCCTCCTGTATCAGGTAGAGAGGTGGGAACCTCATGATTGAAGCCAGGCAAGACTCACTAGAGGTCTTCTTCATTACTGTGTAATCCTGTTTATGGAGAGACACACTGATAAATATCACTACAAACATTTCCAGAGCCCCCTCCCCTCTCCAGTCATATCAATATTGTTATTAACCATAGATAAGGAATGATGTAATTGACATCAGAGCCCCTCCCTCTCAGAGGTCTTATCATACTGTTATTGTAAAAACAATAGATAGGAATGATGTAATCTGACATCATCAGAATCTCTCCCCTCTCCAGTCATATCATCTGTTATTACCATATATAAGAATGATGTAAGGTGACATCATCAGAGCCCCCTCACCAGTCATATCATCTGTTGTTACCATAGATAAGAATGATGTAATGTGACATCATCAGAGACCCCCCTCTCCAGTCATATCATTTGTTATTACCATAGATAAGAATGATGTAATGTGACCTCATAAGCGCCCTCCTCCCTCTCCAGTCATATCTGTTATTACCATAGATAAGAATGATGTAATGTGACATCAGAGCCCCCTCCCCTCTCCAGTCATTTCATCTGTTATTACCATAGATAAGAATGATGTAATGTGACATCATCAGAATCTCTTACCTCTCCAGTAAGCTGGAAGATTATCTCTAGGGTGAGATTTAATATGCTCTCCGTCATCTCATCCTTGTCTCTATTCATCTTTCAAGAGGTAATCCTGTAAATTGTCTTATACAGATGATATCAAAGATGATCCTATTCATTATAGAGACCGGAATGGGAAGAAGATGAGACAATATATAAAACATAAAAAAACACATGTAAAAAATATAGTTCCTGCAGATAAGTGGAAATATTTGAGGAGATATTACAGTGTAGACGTTGTCTTCTCTCTCTTAAATGGATTGGAGCAAGAGCTGAATAATTTATATAGGAAGCATCTCCATGTTCAAGGTCACAGAGCACTGTATCCTCACATGAGTGCTCCACCATCACTGGCCACAGCGGGGTTACCAGTATGTATGGCCTGTGATCGCTGTAGACCATCACAAGTAGCAGTGCTCACATGACCTATATACTGGCATCAATGCTGCTACCACTGTTGTTGTTGTGCAATCTGACCAGAAACTGAAGACGACAACAGAGAATCAGCGCTGCAGCAGCTGAGGATTTAACTGAGGTTTTAGTATTTTGAATAAAACATTCAGCTGTGACACCTAGTCAGGGGATCTATAGTTGTACAATACAGCAAAATACATAGAGGGCATCAGTCTGCCAGGACAGGAACTGCTCATATAGGGCAGCTTTCCCCGCTAGCTTACAGAGCGGACCACAAATACTCTAATAAGGTAAATGAACAGGGCTTGTAATTATGGGAGCCATTGGATGCATTTTTTAGGAGCATGGCCTCAGGGTGTAGGTATCAAGCTGGTGCCCACTTTCATGAAGTCTATCTTCTCAAAATACTAATTTATAAAAAATAACCTTAGTCAAAAGCACAACAATCCAAATCTCCCAATCTATCATACCACTTGACTGTGTGGATAAGTAGATCTTAACCTTTCTCCGACCAGAAGTAACTTTTTTTTTAAAAGAAAGGATAACCTCTTGAGGACTTGGTTCACATCACCATGAAGGATCTGTTCAGACTGTCCATCTCAAAGAAGGTACCCAGTTCCATTATTTGACGAATAACAACTGTGTCGGGTTTCTGTTATCTTGTGAGGAAGACTGGTGGGACCTTCAAATGGTTTGTGTACCAGTTGAGGAATCCCTGACAGGTTTTGGAATTTCTATTATAGAGAGGCAGCAGAGGCAGATGAAGACATAGGTTGCCCATAAAAAACGGAGGGAGAGTGATGACAGGAACAACTGGGGTAGCAGGAGCCAGGAGTCAAGCGGTGATGTTCAGAAGCACCAAGAACAAGCAGGTGCCTTGATGACACAGTTCAGTAGCCAGCTCTTATGTTTCAGACAGAGGTGTGACAACAGAATCCATAGCCAGTTTGTACTGTAGCACTCAAAAGAGGCAGTCGGTGGTTGGACTGGGTCAACCACAAGCTTTGGTATAGAACCACACTGAGGAACAGAGTCTAATGGAGTTCCCTGGTTTTCAACCTTTAACGACTAGTACATAAGATCTGGACTTTGCTTCAAGGAACTCCCAGGTCCTTAACGCTGATCGCAAATGATGAAATCTGAAGTGCAAGAGAAGTACCAAAGGAACAGAAAGAAGACAAAGTTGGGTCTAGAGCAGAAGGTCAGTGCAGGCATAAAACTATCATAGTTGGGTCACAGGCAGAAGATCAGGGCAGGAAGTGGACAAATGGAGTGGTCAGAAAACAAGTTCAGGTCAAAATCTGAAAAAAAAGCACACTGGATATCCCAAGGAAGAAAAGGGAAGACAGAGAAGGGAAGGTGCACTTCTATGGGACGGATGAGGTGGAAAGTCATTGGCTTGCTAAAGCTGGGTTTCAGACTTCAGCTGGAGGGAGAGGCAGCCAATGGACTGAGGACAGCAGTGCACAGAGGTAAATGACCATGCCCATGGCCATCGGGGAAGGTCATGGACTAACTCATAACCAAATCCTAGTCAGTGACCACCACCCTGGGATCATTAACACTTCACTGCCTGTATTCCTGCTATATATTCCCCACCTCTGACCTCAGGAGTGTAGGAAACTGGTCGTTCTTAGGTAAAGTGCTGCGTATAGTGACACGATGACATCTGAGGTCCATGGGGATGAACTTCTCCATGTTCTACAATCAGATATCAAGTGACTGGAGGTTTTAACAATGCAGAACACTCTGGATATGGCGATTTTATAATAATTTTAAAATGCTGCATAAATTGTACGTATGGAAGGTTTTGGGAGGATTCAGTAGCTTCCAGATCACATGAGCTGACAATCTAGGGTTAGATGTAAGGTTGGTGGGTTCAAGATAAATCATAGTGAAGAGCTCAACCCTATTCCACACCATGACATCCACAGGAGGTGCAGGCACAGGAAGTGACTCCGGCTGTAACGTAGTATCTCAATATAAAGGGACTGGAGATAAAAATGGCAACTCTTATCGGTTGCCATGGCAGCCAGGGCTGTAACCAAGACCCCCCGGCCTCTCCTGACTACACGTTATGGAGAGACCTAATAGATAGAGATGGGTGAATCGATTCTAACGAAGTGGAATTCGTTTAGAATTTCAGGAAAACTTCAGTTCTGAACGAAGTCAAACTTTGGGGTACTTCGGGTGAACAAAGTGTGCTTTTGATTGATAAAATGGCTGCGATCACATGGCGTTACATGGGGCAAAGCACTCTGGGAGGAAGAAGGGCATAGCCTGTATGACATGTGCAGAGATGAAGCCAATCAGAGACTGGCGGGATTCTGTGACGTCACCGCACTATATAAGTCCGGGCGCGACGCTGGGAGCTCATACCGCTCTCACTGTACTGATTAGGGAAGGTGCTGCCGCGGCTGCTTATGATATCTCATACTAAAGAACTGATTTTTATACAGCGATTTTTGGGGGGTGTCACAGCTTGTCTCAGAGACTGTTTCTCTTACGTTCCAATTCTGATTTTGTGGGGTATTGGAACTGAAGTCCAGTGTGTGTCCAGTGCAGCTGCATATACATTTTAACGCTATCTGCTCACAGCACATTGAATATCCAAGGGTTATCTAAGCCTGTTCCTGTTGTATTCATTTAAAGAAAAAGCGTTTTTACAATACAAATACCACTTCATTTTTGCTGTTCTGGTCACTAAAAGAAACATTCTTTTTCACCGCCAAAAAAGACATTTTACCTGTAGCATAATTCATAACCGAAGGTTAATTAATTACAAGTTTTTCTGTTGTTGTGTACCGTAAAATACACGCCATTTTAACACGCTACAAAGCTGGTAATTTTTGGTTGCTCAATTCTTTTGCGCAATTTACATCCAGGGGTTAATTAAGCGTTGTTCTGCTGTTGTGGTCACTAAAAGAAACGTTCTTTTTCACCGCCAAAAAAGACATTTTGCCTGTAGCATAATTCATATCCGAAGGTTAATTAAGCCTGTTTGTGCTTTTATATTCAGTAAAATACACAGTGTTTTTAAACGACACATACAAGTAAATTTTTCCTGGCCATTTGTGGAGCGCAATTTATATCCAAGGGTTACCCAAGCTTGTTACTGGGTTCATTTGGAGTCAAATACAGGGTGTGTATTTATCATATGCAGATATCTTCATCAAACAGTGTCTGTACATTTTAGAACAAACAGTATGTCAGACAGAGAGGTGGCAGGCTCTTCACCTGCGAGTGGCAGTGGCACAAACATTCCTGGAGCAGGCCCAGGTCGCAGCACAGCAAGTGGACGTCGCAGCATTGGTCATTCGGTGAGGCCACAACTGCCGCTGTCATCTAGCAGCCATGTGTTGTTCAGCAGCCCAATGGTTCTTGATTGGTTGACTAGGTCATCCACTTCCTCCCAGATGACATCTGACAACCCCAGCCAAGAGTCGGTGGGAACGTCAGACACAACCCTTAGTTGGCATGGCCCAGGAGCGGGTCAGCGGCCCTCACCTGTCCTCAACCCACCTCTGTCCCATCCGGTTCCCCAGAGATCTACTATATGGTCTGGGCTCAGCACCACTATATAGCGAGGATGAACAATTTGAGGAGGGCAGTCAGCAGCTACTTGGCAGCGAAGAAATGGGGCCACATCCCCTGCTTCTTGCAGTAGGCGGAAAAGTATAGATGTGGAGAGTGGCATGGGAGGTCATGTTGTGAGGGGTCAGCCTCTGCATACCAAGACCGGTGATGAGGACAGCAGTGACGATGAAACACAAATAGATGATGATGTAGCCGATCGCACTTGGGAGCCGGGTGAAGCAAGGGCTTCATCATCGTCAGGAGAAGAGGGCGTCAGCTTGCGCGTCAGGCAGTGGCACAGCCAGCAAGTGGGTTGTGTGGCCGTGAGTCAGCAGGGGAGCAGCAGTGTGAGGTCGGGAGCCAAGCGGCCACGGGGTAGAAAACCCGCTTCGCAGGTCCAAGAAAGTAGCGGCACAGGGGCTCAGCGAGGCAGCGGCGGCAGTAGTCACTCAGTGCGGAGCGTTGGCGGTAAAATCCGATACTCGGCATTGTGGCAGTTCTTTGCTAAGACACCGGAGGAGCCGAATATGTGTATATGTAGAATCTGTGGGCAGAAAGTGAGGCATGGCCAGGGAGCTAAAGTTGGCACCACGGCCCTGAGTCAACACATGCAGCGTCACCATTCGGTGGCCTGGGAGAAACGTGGCTCAGATGTGGTGGTCCATCCTGCCGCCGCAGCAACAGCAGCGCCTAGTGGCACGCATGCCATTGCAGCCAGTCAAGGCTCCACCTCCTCTGCAGAAGGGAGCTGTTTTTCTTTGCCATCATCTCCCGGTCCAGCTGCTCCTGCTCCTCGCTACTCATGGCGCCAGCAGTCGTTCAGCGAGGCGATTGCAAAGAGACAACAGTATGCGTCCAACCATCCTAAGGTGCAGAAGCTGACCGTGCTCCTGTCCAAGTTGTTGGTACTGCAGTCCCTCCCTTTCCAAATGGTGGACTCTGCACCGTTCAGAGAACTAATGGCTTATGCCGAGCCGAGATGGAGAGTTCCAAGCCGTAATTTCTTTTCCAAAAAGGCAGTACCAGCACTTCATAAATATGTAGAACAGAAGGTGGGCCAGTCCTTGAGCTTATCGGTTTGTTCCAAGGTGCACGGCAGCGTGGACGTCTGGAGCTGTAACTACGGTCAGGGCCAGTACATGTCCTTTACGGCCCACTGGGTGAATGTGCTTCCTGCCCAGGCACACCAACAACTTGGACAGGAGACGCCGCTTTCTCCTCCACGTTGTCAAACTGCGGCTCCTGCGCCAATGTCCGCCTCCTCCTCCTCCACCACCACCATCATCTTAGCCTCACAAATACTGCTCCATCATTACCACATGTGTAGGGCACAGCGGTGTCACGCAGTTCTACACCTGGTTGCCATCGGCGAACGAAGTCACACAGGTGAGGAACTGCTCCACGTCATGCAGCAAGAAATCGATGTGTGGCTTTCTCCGCGCCAACTGCAAATCGGAACCATGGTGATGGACAATGGGAATAACATGGTGTCCGCGCTGCACCGAGGAGGGATGGTCCATGCGCCCTGCATGGCGCACGTGTTCAATCTGGTTGTGAAAAGGTTCCTGAAGTCTTCCACCGATCTTCAGAAGATTCTGAAAATGGCCAGGAAACTGTGCATGCACTTCATCCATTCCTACAAAGCCAGGAACACCCTCTCGAGTTGCAGCGGCCAGAACGGCCTCCCCCAAACACACTCTGATATGCGATGTTTCCACCCGTTGGAATTCCAGCCTGCACATGTTGGATCGACTGTATGAACAGAGAAAGGCCATTAACGATTTTTTTGATGATCCAGGAGGACAGGAGTACTCCCCTGTGTAACTTTGATGTCAGCCAGTGGCAGCTCATGCGTGACACCTGCCGTTTGTTGAGGCCATTCGAGGAGGCGACGTTATTTGTCAGTCGCCAGGACTACGGGATGAATAACGTCATTCCACTGCTTCATGTCCTGGAACAGATGCTGAAAAATCTGTCTGGGCAGGGGACTGGAGACGTGGCGACTACATCTCGCGGCCACATGAGTCCGGTGGGGACTAAAATGGAGGAGGAGGAGGACATTGGAGCAGAAGCATTGTCTGGTGAAATGAGTGGATTTTCTACCCAGGTGACAAGAGAGGAGGAGCAGGAACAGCTGGAGGAGGTAGATGGAGATGAGGAAGACGAGGCAAATGACCCGCAAGCACCGTGGCAGTATACAGTGGAGATGGAGGCAGGGAGCCCCTCGGAGTCACTTGTGCAGATGGCCCGCAGCATGCTGATTTGCCTGGCCTGTGACAGCCGAATAGTCACCATCCGGCAGAGGGATGACTTCTGGCTCTCCACCCTATTGGACCCTCACTAACGGTCCAAAATGGGAGCCTTTTTCCCAGCTGCTGAGAGGGAGAACAAACTCAAATACTATTGGGAAATCCTCTGTAGTCAGTTGGCTGCTGCCTATGTGCGGCATCGTCCCTCCTCTGACAGGTCTGACCAGGGGGTTCTTCAGCGCTCACGTACGACTGCCGCGGCTGCTGGGGGAAGGTGGGGGGGTCGGAGCAGTACCAGCTCCATCAGCAGCAACCTACGTCTGGAGTCACTGATGAGCAGCGTCCTTCACCCGCCTAGTGAGGAGGGCCGTCGCCAGCAGAAGCAGCAGGACCTGGAGCAGACGCTGAACGCAACAGGTGGTGGCCTACTTGGACAGCACTCTGCCACCCCAGTTAGAAGATCCGCTGGACTACTGGACAGCCAAACTGGATGTGTGGCCGCAACTTGCCGAGTTTGCAGTGGAGAAGCTGTCCTGCCCGGCCAGCAGTGTGGCATCAGAGCGGGTGTTCAGTGCGGCGGGGGCCATCGTTAGCCCAAGGAGAACCCGCTTGTCCACGTGAAATGTGGAACGACTGACCTTTATCAAGATGAATCGGGCGTGGATCGGCCAGGTTTCCACACACCAATGCCTTAGGGCGTCAGACTACATCAGCTATGACACCTCACCCAAAACTGTGAGAAATGAGTCTGGGTTCAAACTACCTGCCTCAGCCACTATTCTGATGCCGACACCCGCCTGATGCCACACATCTGCTGCCAGTGTCTCCATCTGCCACCAACAGTCTTTACCAGGGACTGGTATTGCCACCCACCTCCACACTGTGTCATTATGCCACTGTCTGACCTCATGCTGCTGCCGCCATGACCTCCGCTCTCAGTCATTGTGCCACTCTGTGGCTTCCTCATGTTTTGCCACCTCCAGAATGTCATTGTGCCACTGCCTGACCTCATGCTGCTGTGGCTGCCGCCGTCACCTCCACACTGTGTCATTGTGCCACTGTCTGACCTCATGCTGCTGCTGTTGATGACGTCACCTCCACATTGTGTCATTGTGCCACTCTGTGGCCTACTCCTGTTTTTGCCACCTCCAGAATGTCATTGTGCCACTGTCTGACCTAATGTTGCCACCTGAGCCCTCAGCTTGTTTTTTTCCAGCTTTCGCTGGCATGACTTTATCAGGCTACATTCCCGCTTCAGTTTTTTGGTCAGTTTTGCCCTCTTAAGTGCCCAGGGAATTTTATTAGTGAAGCGATTCTAAGAGCGGGCGGCAGTCATGTGCGTGTCATACTAAAACACAACATTGTATGAAGAACAAACCAAGCTCCCTCTGCATATTTAAGCATGGCACAACATTCTACAGCACCCTGCAGGCTCTGTGCAGCGTGGAAATAGCTGCTTTTTAATGCGATTCGTCCCAAAGTAATTTGGACCGAAACAAATTTTGTCGGAAAATTCGGCGAAGTGACCAAATCGAAATTTTGAGAAATTCGTCCATCTCTACTAATAGCTTGTCAGGTTGATACTGCATATACTAAAGCCTCAACATCAGCAGATCTCACTGTGACACCTGATATCTTATACAAGATCTATGTATACAACTCACCCCCCACCAGAAGTGCTGTCTTTGTGCTTCCAGGACCTGTGATGAAGTCACATGGAGAGGAGTCATGTGACTGCTGTGTGCTTCCAGGACCTGTGATGATGTCACATGGAGGGAGGAGTCATGTGACTGCTGTGTGCTGCCAGGACCTGTGATGATGTCACATGGAGGGAGGAGTCATGTGACTGCTGTGTGCTTCCAGGACCTGTGATGATGTCACATGGAGGGAGGAGTCATGTGACTGCTGTGTGCTGCCAGGACCTGTGATGATGTCACATGGAGGGAGGAGTCATGTGACTGCTGTGTGCTGCCAGGACCTGTGATGATGTCACATGGAGGGAGGAGTCATGTGGGATCAGGATCTATGCAGCAGAGCTGTGTCTGTGTGATGTGCATGGAGCGGAGCTGTGTGTAGCTGAGCTGTGTACGTGTGTATTGGTAATGTAGCAAAGCTGTGTGTATGTAGTGTCCCTCTAGTGCAGGGCGGGTCTTCCCATCTCGCACAGTTTTGATGTATCCTCAGCAGTTGCCTCACCACAGACAATGATAGTATATCGCTAGGATATACCGTCATTGTCTGCTGGGCCCAGGTCCGACCTCTGGGATCTGTACCTATCTCCTAAATGAGCCCTGAAACCTTTCTGTTCCGAACAGAGAGGTGATCAGGACATTCCCATAGACATGAATGGGTGTTCCGATTATAGCCGCGCATCACTGCTCAGCCCACTTGGAACTCCCATTCATGTCTATGGGAATGCCCTGATCACCTCTCTGTTTGGAACAGAAAGGTTTCGGGGCTCGTTTAGGAGATTTGTGCTGGTGTTTTATAGGTTACTGTGGGTAATGTAACTGTTCTTCCTGATGAACCCTGATATCTGGGAGAAACGTGTCAAAGTGCTAAGATTAATTATCTTCAGTATCCATATCTCTTTGTGGTAATCATGATTTGTGTTGGATTATCTTTGCTCACTTTTGGTCACCAATTTGTAACGGTCTTTGTTGACCATAACAACCAATCACAGTGCAGCTTTCGCTTTGTAACTGTCTGTTGACCATAGCAACCAATCACAGTGCAGCTTTTGCTTTGTAACGGTCTTTGTTGACCATAACAACCAATCACAGTGCAGCTTTCGCTTTGTAACTGCAGAGAAAAATGGCAGGCTTCTTTAAATTGCAAAAACATGTAGAAAATTTATTAAAAAGTCCCATAATACAAGACTTGATGACAGCAGTTGAAACTACTTGCGATTATGTGGAGAACATTCCATAGTAAGCGGATATAGATGTTAAGACGTATTTTCATCTGCAGTCTGCGACTGCATAGCTTGGTCGTTCGGCTTGGAGCACGGCAGTACCTGACAGGCGGGCGTGGCGCAGTGCAGCTTTCGCTTTGTAACAGTTTTTGTTGACCATAGCAACCAATCACAGTGCAGCTTTCCCTTTGTATTGGTCTTCGTTAATCATAGCAACCACAGCGCAGCTTTCGCTTTGTAACTGTCTGTTGACCATAGCAACCAATCACAGTGCAGCTTTCACTTTGTAATGGTCTTGGTTGACCACAGCAACCAATCACAGTGCAGCTTTCACTTTGTAATGGTCTTTGTTAACCATAGCAACCAATCACAGTGCAGCTTTCGCTTTGTAACTGTCTTTGTTGACCATAGCAACCAATCACAGTGCAACTTTCGCTTTGTATTGGTCTTTGTTAACCATAGCAACCAATCACAGTGCAGCTTTCACTTTGTATTGGTCTTTGTTAACCATAGCAACCAATCACAGTGCAGCTTTGTAACTTTGTGACAGTCTTTCTTGACTAGAGCAACCAATCACAATGCAGCTTTCGCTTTGTATTCCAATTTATAAGAAAAAAAACATCTTAGGACTTAGATCTTAGGATAACAAATAGGATCGTTTCAGCTTGCTCTATGTATACTTGCTCTGCTGAAGAGCCCCTCGGTCTCTTTATATGTGAAGCCCCTTCCATGCTGACTTATTTAGAACAAGTACAATATTGGATGTTTTTTACTCATTGTGATTTTACTTCTTTTTTTTGTTTTTTTTCTCTGCTAGCATTGTGGACCTAGTGAGGCTATGTTATGTTAGTATGTTTTGGGTTTTTTTTATGCTCATCTGTTCCTATATTCTCTAATGTTTTTGTACACATTTGATGTATGTGTTCTTATTTCTGAACATCACAATTACGTTTTAAAAAAAAAAAAAAAAAAAAAGCTGCTCTGTGATTGGTGAGTATGAGCTACAAACCGAAGCTGTTCAGTAATTGGTTTCTATGGACAACACAAACAGTCTTTGTCGGGATGACTTGGGCAGATTTATGACAAGCCTCTTCAGGACCAGAGTATTGTGGACCTTACCGATGACACGTTTTTTTTTTTGTTTTTTTTTTACATTGATGCATTTTAAAAGCCAAAACTTTTTTGTTTGAATTTTTTTTATACTTTACCATATGAAGGATGTTCCACTTTCGCCTGGACATGGCAATAAAACGAACCCGGAGAATTTGTTTAAACATTTTTCTCTCATTCATCAACACTTGTTAAACTTTTGCAACCAATTGCAACACTATTTTCGGCCCTATGGATCCATTTTTGAAAAACACTCCAAAAATGCTGATTCTTGGCATCAATTTCAGCTTTTCCCTAACTTAAGCAATGAGTTCCTCTCAAGTTTCGAAGATCATTTCACACAGGGGTTCTTTATGCTTCAGGAACAACCAAAGATTGCATGGGACAAGGTCTGTAGAGTAGGGAGGAGGCTTCAAAACTTTGACACCTGAATATGCAAGAAACTCCGATGTGACATTAGCTGTGTGGGCAGGAGCATTGCCATGATGGAGCCACTGACTTTTGAAAGTTTTGAAGCAACTTCTGACCCAGGAATTCCCAGCTCTATCTGCATCTTCCTGACGGTCACACGACCATCACTTTTCACAAACTTTCTTGAACTTGTCTGGGCGTCTTAGGCCTTGGTTCATGATTTTAGTCATCACAGCTGAGGTGACCACTTCAAAATCACCAAAACCAATATGTGACAGTCATTTTAGATGGAGCATCAACACCATAAGTTTCTTCAGCCCTTGCAAACTGTCTACAGCCTGAAAGCCACAACGAAAGTGATGCAACATGAACACTTAGGGCCACATGTATGAAACGGCTTTGGTCTAAAATGCACTTTTTTCCCCACTTTTTTCTATGGGCAAAAAAGTGCATTTTAGACCAAAGCCGTTTCATACATGTGGCCCTTACAAGTCACATGCTGATTGCGCTGGTGGATCACTCACTGCTGTGTTCATCGTGGGAAAACTGGAATGAGAAAAATGTGAAAACACCATGAAGAATATATATCAAGACTGCACCGTCTGCACTAGCTGAACGCACGCAATATACTAAAACCCGGGTGGAATTGGAACATCCCTTGTATGAGGGCATTTTAAAGGTTAAGAGGGGCAAGTTGTTTTTGGAGGGTTTTTTTGCTTCATTTTGAGGTATGTTAAACTTATTTACTATGAGACTACCTTGACCTTAACAGTAGAGGAGCTGTCTATACAAGCTATTCAACTCATGTTCCAATCCATCCAAGAGAGAGAAGACAACATCTACACAGTAATATCTCCTCAAATATTTCCCTTATCTCCAGAAATTGTGTTTTTAACATGGGATTTTGATTGTTTTTTTTACATTTCTCATCTTCTTTACATTCAGGTCTCTACAATATAAGACTGTCTGACCATTTCCTTGCTTGACTCTTCAAGAATGGATAGAAACAGAGACAAGATGGCAGAAAACATAGTAGATCTCGCCCTGAAGATAATTTTCCAGCTTACTGGAGAGGTGAGGGATTCTGATGATGTCCCATTAGATCATTCTTATCTCTGGTAATAACAGGTGATATGACTGGAGAGGTAAGAGATTCTGATGATGTCACATTACATCAATCTTATCTCTGGTAATAACAGATGATATGACTGGAGAGGGGAGGGGGCTCTGATGATGTCACATTACATCATTCTTATCTCTGGTAATAACAGATGATATGACTGGAGATGGAAGGGGGCTCTGATGATGTCACATTACATCATTCCTATCTATGGTAATAACAGATGATATGACGGGAGAGGGGAGGGGATCTGATGATGTCACATTACGTCATTCTTATCTATGGTAATAACAAATGATTTGACTGGAGAGGGGAGGAGGCTCTGATGATGTCACATTACATCATTCTTATCTATGGTAATAACAGATGATATGACTGGGGAGGGGAGGGGGCTCTGATGATGTCACATTACATCATTCTTTTCTCTGGTAATAACAGAAGATATGACTGGAGAGGGGAGGGGGCTCTGATGATGTCACATTACATCATTCTTATCTATGGTAATAACAGTTGATATGACTGGAATGGAGAGGGGGTCTGATGATTGTCACATTACATCATTTTATCTATGGTAATAACAGATGATATGACTGGAGAGGGAGGGGGCTCTGATGATGTCACATTACATTATTCTTATCTATGGTAATAACATGATATGATGGGGAGGGGGGGGATCTGATGATGTCACATTTACAACATTCTTTTCTATTGAAATAACAGATGATATGACTGGAGAGGGGAGGGGGCTCTGATGATGTCACATTACATCATTCTTTTCTATGGTAATAACAGATGATAAGACTGGAGAGGTGAGGGGGCTCTGATTTCACACTACATCATTCTTAGCTATGGTAATAACATGATATGACTGGGGAGGGGGATCTGATGATATCACATTACATCATTCTTATCTATGGTACTAACAGGTGATATGACTGGAGAGGGGAGGGGGCTCTGATGTATGTCACATTAATCATTCTTCATAATGGTTAAATATACATTATATTGAGCTGGGGATGGGGGATCTGATGATATCACATTACATCATTCTTATCAGGAAATAGATGAACAGATGATCTAGCGACTAGGATATGAGTTGGACTGGGGGTCTGATGGCACATTACATCATTCTTATCTATGGTAATAACAGGTGATATGACTGGAGAGGGGAGGGGGCTCTGGAAATGTTTGTAGTGTTATTTATCAATGTATCTCTCCATAAACAGGATTACACAGTAGTGAAGAAGACATCTAGTGATTGCTCTCCAGCCCCTGTGTCTGAGGATCGGGGAAGAATACTGACCCCAATCACAGGGCCCCCACCTCACTCCCTGGTATACAGGAAAATCGATGAACAGAAGATCCTAGAACGCACAAGCAAGATCATTGAGCTTCTGACTGGAGAGGTGAGGCTGCTACCGTAGGAATGATGGGACATTATACAGTAACACCACTGGAGGGCTCTGGGTGATGACTATCATTTTGTGTGTCAGGTTCCTATAAAGTGTCAGGACGTCGCTGTCTATTTCTCCATGGAGGAGTGGAAGTATGTAGAAGAACACAAGGAGCTGTATCAGGACATCAGGATGAAGGATCAGCAGCCGCTCACATTTCTAGGTAATAGATATGACTTTATGCATTTCTCTTGTAATAATTTTATAAAAAGCAAATATTCAGCTTCTGTATATGTTTACCATAGTTGGATCCAGTAAAAGAACAGCTCCAGAGAGATGTCCCCGCCCTCTTGTTCCACAGGACTATCAGGTAGATGGAGATATTTATTATGATTTATAAAGGAGCTGTAATGATCTTGTTTTCACTTATGTTTTATTCAACAGTAGTATATGTTTAGTATTTGTTTATTTTTTTTTTTATATTTTTTTGTTTTTACCTTTTTTACTATTATTTGTACCCCTGACAAGGTGTTACAGCTGAATGGGTTTAAAATCTATGTAAAAATCTCCCATCACTCCAGCATCAATGCTTCTGTGGTTTCGTACAAGACTTTTTTGCCAGTATATACGTCACCTGACCAGTATTAACCATGATGGTCTACATAATGTCATCACTGTGGCAGAGGTGCAAAATGCTCTGAGACTGCCTTGACTTCAAACATTGAGAAGCTGCCTCAACAATCTATTCATCTTATGTTTGAATCCATCCAAGATTGTAGTATCTCCTCACATTTCCCCTTATCATCAGGAATGCCATTTTTATTTGGTATTTTGTGTGGGTTTAATTGGCTCATCCTTTTTCCATTTATGTTCCTACATTACAGGATTCTGTGACCGGCTTCCTGCTTGACCCGTCAAAAATAGATAGAGACAAAGACAAGATGGCAGAGAGCATAGTAGATCTCACCCTAGAGATAATCTTCCAGCTTACTGGAGAGGTGAGAGATTCTGATGATGTCACATTACATCATTCTTATCTTGGTAATAAGATGATATGATGGAGAGGGGAGGGCTTGATGATGTCACATTACATTACATTATCTATGGTAATAACAGATATAGATGGAGGGTGAGAGATTCTGATGATGCCCATTACATATTCTTATTTGGTAAAACAGATGATAGGACTGGAGAGGGGAGGGGCTCTGATGATGTCACATTACATCATTCTTATCTATGGTAATAACAGATGATATGACTGGAGAGGGGAGAGATTCTGATGATGTCACATTACATCATTCTTATCTATGGTAATAACAGATGATATAACTGGAGAGGGGAGGAGGCTCTGATGATGTCACATTACATCATTCTTATCTATGGTAATAACAGATGACATGACTGAAGAGGGGAGAGATTCTGATGATGTCATATTACATCATTCTTATCTATGGCAATAACAGATGATATGACTGGAGAGGAGAGTGGGCTCTGATGATGTCACATTACATCTTTTTTATCTATGGTAATAACAGATGATATGACTGGAGAGGGAGGGGGCTCTGGAAATGTTTGTAGTGATATTTATCAATGTATCTCTCCACAAACAGGATTACACAGTAGTGAAGAAGACCTCTAGCGAGTCCTGCCTAGCCCCTGTTATAGAGGCACCAATCACAGGGCCCAAACCTTACTACCTGGTATATGGGAGAATCAACTTAGAGAATACCCTAGAACTCACCAACAAGATCACTGAGCTGCTGACTGGAAAGGTGAGGCCGCTGGGAATGCTGGGATATTATACAGTAACACCCCTGCAGGGGTCTGGTTGATGACTGTATCATTGTCTGTGTCCTTAGGTTCCTTTAAGGTGTCAGGACGTCACTCTCTATTTCTCCATGGAGGAGTGGGAGTATGTAGAAGAACACAAGGATCTATACAAGGACGTCAAGATGGAGGATCAGCAGCCGCTCACATCTCCAGGTAACAGACATCACTAAATATATACATCCTGTAATGATTTGTTTATAGAGCATGTATTCAGTTTCTTTATATGTTTCCCACAGTTGAATCCAGTGAGAAGCAAGCTCCAGAGAGATGTCCTCCTCCTCTTCTTCCTCAGGACGATCAGGTAGATGGAGATATTCTCTATGATTTGTAGAGGGATGTGACGATCTTGTGCTACATCTTTTTTATTCAACAGTATAATATGGTAAATACTCGTTAAACCCCTTATCGACCCTGGACGTATGAGTACTTCCCAGGGCCGCTAAGGGGCTTTGCTGATTGCCGCTAACACCCGGCAGTAACAGCGCCGGCGGGTGGCGCCGGCTGCCGGCGTTGTTTGACCCGTCAGACACCACGGCAAAGATGGCCGCGGCATCTGAATGAATGACGTCAGAGTCATCAGCATCGCCACAGCATAGCTGTAGCGATCTGACGACCGGACACGGCAGTGGGGAGCCCTGTGAAGGCTCCCGTCACTGCCATGTCCTGGTTTGCCCCACTTCCGGCCGTAGACAGGAAGTGGGGAAACCGCCATCTTTGTACACCCTAATGCATTGCCTATGCAATGGATTAGGCTGTATTAACAATCGCACCCCCTAGTGGTCAAGCACCATAGGGGGACTCAATGTTACAGTGAAATAAATAAATAAAGTTTTAAAGTACAAAAATAAAAAGTATTACAAGTTCAAATCACCCCCCTTTCCCCATTTTACAAATAAAATCATTAAAATAATAAAAAAGTTAAACATATTTGATATTGCCGCGTCCGAAAAAGTCCGATTCTATAAAAAATTTTAACATAATTTAGCCCGTAGGCTGAACACCGTAGAAGAAAAAATCCCAAACACCAAAATTGTGTTTTTTGGTCATTTTACATCACTCAAAAAATGGAATAAAAGTGATCAAAAAAGTCGCATGCATTCCCAACTGCTAGCGATAATAATTACCCTTCAGCCCGCTAAAAATGCCCCCTCACTGACGTCCGGTGGTGTTGGTACAAAAAAGCTATTGGTCGCACAAAAGGGAGACGCGGCGCAAATTTCAAAAATAGAAAATGTTTGGAATTTTTTTACGGTACTAAAACATAATGGAAACCCTACATGTTTGGTATTTCCGGATGCGTAGCAACCAGTAGAATACAGTTAACACATTATATTTACCAAAGATTGAACGGCGCAAAAGCAAAACACCCGGAAACATGGCGAAAATAAGTTTTTTTTCACAATTTGTCCCACTTGGACTTTTTTTGTGGTTTCCCAGTATATTCTATAGTACAGTGAATAACACCATTAGGACGTCCATCTAGTCCCGCAAAATAAAAGCCCTCATGTGTCTATGTACATGGAAAAATAAAAAAGTTATGGCTCTGGGAAGGCGCGGCGGGAAAAACGAACGTGTCACCCAAAAAAAAAAACGCTGGGTCCTTAAGGGGTTAATGAGATAAGTTAAAGCTGACCATAGACCTTGGATGTTATCTGAACCTTCTCAGAATTAATTGATTATGGAGACTGCTAGTGAGAATAAGGAACCCACAGATTGAATTTCTATATGATGCTTAATTTCTTCTAAGCAAACCCCATGTGCGCCTATCAGAAGTTGATCTCCCTCCACCAAAACAACTTAAAGCAGTTGTCCACCTCGTTACAGTATGAAACAAGCAGCTCCTGGGTCTCCAGTATAATGAAAAGCTTATACTTCCATTTCTCTGGTACCAGTTCCAGTGCTGCCTCCCGCCGATCTTTATTCTTAAACTGCGGAATGTGCACGTTACTTCTATACCTGCAAATCTGTTTTTATTTTACTGGGGCCCCACAAGCTGCTTGGGTTTTAAATCTGATCATTTTTATTGGTTTCCAAAATATCAAAGCACATTTAAGAAGAGCTGTTTTTAACCCCTTACTGACATTTGATGTACAGGTACGTCATAACGTTGATAAGGTTCTAAGTAGGGGCCCCCGCGGCTGACACCCACTGTTAACAGCAGGGAACAGAGCTGGCTCTGATCCCTGCTGTTCAACTATTTAGAAGTTGCAGCAACCAAGGGGACTAAATGTCAAAGTTAAAAATAAAAAAATTACTAAAAGTTTTTTGCCTCTTACATAGAAAAAAGTTACACATAATTGGCATTGCTGCATCCATAATATTAAAAAATTTAAACCGGCATAATTGTTTGAGTCATTTCACATCCCCTAAAAATGGAAATAAAAAGTAATAAAAAAAGCTGTGTGTATCCCAAAATGGTGCCAATAAAAACTACACTTCAGTCCGCAAAAAAAACAAGCCCTCACTCAGATCCATAGGAAAAAGAACAAAAGTTAATGGTGGCAGAAGATGGAGAATGTTTGCAAAAACAGAACGAAAACCCTACATATTTGGTGTTGCCGGAATCAAGTCAATCTGCAGAACACAGATTACACATCATTTATATCAAAATGTGAACGTTGAAAAAGCAAAACCCCTGCAATCATGGCACAATCAGGTTTTCTTTTTTATTTATTTTCATTTTACCAGGTATATTTTGTGGTACATTCATTAGAAAGTTCATCTTGTCCTGCAAAATACAAGCCCTCATATGTCTATGTAGATGGAAAAATAAAAAAAAAGTTATGGTTCTTGGAACTCGAATAGAAAAAAAAAAACAAAGAGCCAAAAATTGTGACCGTCTGTCAGGAGGATTCTGCCGACGTTAAACCCATTTGTAGCCTCCATTTGCTGCAGCATTCTAGCATCAGCCGATTAGGCCTGATTATGATTAGGAAGTCATGATCTGCTATATGTCGAAGCAGTTGAGAACAAGGTGTTCTGAGACCTCAAGTGCTTGCAACATTACAGTAGATCTTGACATTAGAGGCAAGGTCAACCCTGATTGAGATTAGTTTTCTGACACAAGCATGCTGGTAAGTTGTTAATATGGTGACAACTTTAAGCACAGTCATACACTTAAAATTCTGCTTCCTCGATCTGTATTGAGTAATTTTTTCGGTGATAACGTTACATGCGAAATCCACCAGACAAATTCCATGAGTGATGTACTGACATTTTTAGTGGTGATCTGTGTCACATCTACTACATGTGTAGCAAGCTCCCAGCAGAACCTTGCTGAGCTTTAGATGGTCTCTGCCAGCTTATCTACTTAACATAATGCATCCTGGTCAGTCCGAGGCTATTTGTGAACTGTTCGCGGCAATTGGTGCCATTGCAAATAAGTGACCTTGAAACTGCAATTTACCAAGTGCCATAGATGTGAAAGGTCAACATCAACTACGACAGTGCGCTAGGGTGACCGACATTTTTGCTTCATCGATTAGATGGCCATAAGAATAAACACCCTGCAGTCATTGCTGGAATAACACAAACTGGTGGTAACCACATTATGGTCTAGGGAATGCTTTTAAGGCGTTCTTTGGGCCAATCATCCAAGTGGAAGGCTAGGAATACATCCTTGCAGATCCTGTACACCCATACATGCTGATTGTCTCCCCTGGGAAGAATGAGATCTCCCAGCAAGACAATGCGACTAGTCACACGGCAAGAAATGTCCAACATTGGTTGGAAGAGCAGGACCAAGACTTCCCAGTATTACCCTGGCTACTAATTCCCCAGACCCCAACTGAGCATTTGTGATGCCCCTGGATGGTAGTGTTGGTTCGGTGGATCCTCCAGTAGCTGTAGGATGCAGTCCGCTCTGGATACCTGTGACAACCTACCAGGACCCTATTGAGTCACTAGAGCTGTCTTTGCTGCACAGGGCAGTTACTCTTGATAGTAGCTGGTGGTCATAGCAATGTGAATCAATTGTGTATGTCTAACTTTTAGGAAACCTGCAGCTATTGGGTTCAGGTCACCCTTCTTGTCATGTTGTTTGTGGTGGGCTTTGTAATCCCTGATCTTCTCTTGTCCTCTCGAGCTTTCCATGTCATTTGACCAATAATATTTGTTTTTTTACAGCTTATGAATCAGAGTGAAGATCTGAATGATTTTAATATTGTGGAGATATGTTTAAGGGATGATGAGCAATGTAAGGAGGATGTATCTATGGATAACAGCTCAGGTGAGTATTAGTGACTATATGCAAGGAATCATCACAAACTCTGCTTAATCACTCGCTGCAACTACTTTGTGCTTAAAGGGGTTGTCTTGGCAGAGCCACAGCCAGCTTCAGGCTCTCACTTCCTGGCAGGCTGTGGGCGGGTTTACAGCAGTGATTGGTATATCTTCACTGCTAGCTGAGATTTAATTTGTTGACACAAAATTAATCTTATCTGGTTTATTCCTTCTTTTCTGTTGTTTCAAAGTACATGTGAGAGATTCCATTTGTAATTAGCAATAAAATCTGTAAAAACTGAAGTGTTTTAGAAACTTTGACCAATAGTGTGGCTCCAGGACAGCAGCCATTACTGCATTAATTGTAATGCTCTTCAGTTTAAAATTTGTATGTAAAAATGGAAAATACCTTGTTCCCTAATAGTCAGTTCCCCATCAGTAACTGCAAACAATTTATATACTTGGTCTGAGCTACTGGAGGTCGTGTTTTCCAGGGACAGATGTACGTGTCAATTTTCTGTTATGTTGAATAAGATGTCATGGTCGATGTAGGGCTTTGATTTGATGACATAAACTTTGTGCATGAACTAAGAAGCATGTTTATATGGAGATTTAATGACAAAATAATAGATCTCAGTTGTATGAATTGCAAAGTACTCTCTGGGTTATTAGTTCAGCAGGAGTTTCTATGTTATATCTGTCTTCTGTGGTGTGTGTTAGTTTGTAGCAGTTGCATGGCAACTGCTCAGGATCCTTGCATGTCAGCTGACTTGCCCGCACACCTGAGCTCATTAGTGTCTCTGAAGCACAGATGAAAATGGCAGTCTGGTTGCAGAGTATAGAAGCAATGGTCTTGTCTGTCTTTAGGTGTTGAATTCTTGTTTCTTAAAGTCTATTGTCTAGTTCAGTTTTGTCAGGCTGTAGTATTTTGTTAACACAAAAAAACAATACAACCCCTTGTAATATAAGATGTAAATACCGTTGTACCCCTTTGTAACATACAGCGGTTGTCCACTTTCTATTGTTTTTATTTGATATGGCGATCTAAGTAAATCATACAATTTTCTAGTATACGTGTATCAAAAATTCTGTTCCTGTACCTCACAAACAACTGCAGTAGGCTCCAGTCTGGTAGGGGCCAAATAGTCTGACTCCTAGACAGTTTTCGTACATACGCAAGACCTTATAAAGACGTTATAAGGTGGAAAACCCCTTTAAGAAAAGGCAGGTTAAAAATAGAAACGCAGACGTTAAAGAGGAGGTTGGATTGTCATTTGGGATATAAAAGTTATTCATAGTGAGAATTACTATGTGACGAGAAAGAAGAAAGGCAGTCAGGCAGCAAAGTGATTCAGGAACTGGCAAGATGCCTCAGGGGTGGTAGACAACTAGGAGGAGTCTTAGGGTATGCTCCTCAAAAAACGGAAATGTAAGTAAGGGTCTGGGTGGAAAGTGCCTACTACCCCACATTTGTTCTCAGGTCTGGAGATAGGAAAAAATGCAAACCAAACTGACAGAGAAGAGTAAAGGAAGCAATGTTGAGGGCCATAAGGTGGAGAGAGTTCGTAAAGAACACCATGAGTAAAGGAACATATACTGAATGAAGAGGATTTTTGTTGCACACAGGTAAAGGAGATAACAGTCATTCTAAAAAATTTGATGAGATTTACAAGGCTTCTTAGCGAGCAGAGAGATAACCTCTGGGCTACAGATGGGATTCTTTATCATGTGAAAAGTATAGAGCTGTGTTCCCCAACTCCAGTCCTCAAGGCCCACCAACAGGTCATGTTTTCAGGATCTCCAACATAATGCACTGACCATAATTATATCACCTGTGCCAAATGTACTGACCATAATTATTTCGTCTGTGCAGCATAATTAAATCACTTGAGCCATGCTAAGAAAAGCCAGAAAACATGACCTGTTGGTAGGCCTTGAGGACTGGAATTGGGGACCCCCGTTATAGATGATGAAGAGTAGGTGTCCCAGAACAAAACCTTATTGGACACCAATAGAAAGAGGTAGAGACAAGGAGGAAAGAGACAGAAGGTGAGGGGCAGACATATTTGTGGGATAGCACAGTAGCTGCTGGATTATTGTAGGTTATAGGCAATCCTGAAGGAATGGGTTTTCAGGTTGCTTTTGAACCTGGTGAAGGTGGAAGAGAGTCCGATGTGTTGGGGCAGTGAGTTCTAGAGTGTGGGTGAAGTCTTGGAGACTGTTATGTGAGGAGCTGATAAGAGGAGAGCAGAGAAGAAGTTACTGTGAGGGGAGATACAGTATCTGAAGATTAAGGCAGAGATGCATGGAGCGGAGAGGTTATGGAGAACCTTGTAGGTCTAGTAGATAACCAAGTGTGTGTGATCAGTGATGCAAAGATGTGACTTTGTAATAAGAGGGAGTGATCAGCTGTGTCATTACAAGCAGTGTTGTTGAGACATACCAACAAAGAGACAGGGAAGAGTGCCAATTGGATCAGTTGTGTGGCGTTCGAAGTGTGTTGAGCTAGTATTGCCATCAGTGTTGTTGCGACAGACCTGTCTAATGAGATGCATGATCAATTTAGGTGATAGTGATGAACGGAGAATCAGAATGAACCATGATGTGAAGTTAAATTCTGGCATAAAGTTGCACTTAGGTGCACAAAAATGCTAATCGTAAATATCCGTATAATTTTAAGGTTATATGATTTAAAAATAACGCAATCTGTTTTATTCGTAGAAGATGACTGTACCAGGAGCTCGAAGGAACATATGAGATCTCCATATTTTAAAGCAGATGATTGAGATATCATACAATACGAAGAACATTTTAACCCATACATAACCTCAGTCTTTAACAGTAAAAATCTGTCATCAAATCCTTTTAAACTGGCCCCATCTTCTGATTCATCACAGACTGTTAAGAAAAATCACAAAAGGAATGAACATCAAAACACTCATACAACAGCGAATCCATTTTCATGTTTAGAATGCGGCAAATGTTTTACCCAGAAATCGTATCTAGCGAGACATCAGATAATTCACACCGGAGAGAAGCCATTTTCGTGTTTGGAATGTGGCAAATGTTTTTTCCAGAAATCAAATCTAATAAGACATCGGATCACTCACACGGGGGCAAAGCCGTTTTTGTGCTTAGAATGTGGGAAACATTATAGTGATAAATCGCAGCTTGTTGAACATCAAAGAACTCACAAGGTGGAGAAGCCGTTTACCTGCACAGAATGCGGCAAAGGTTTTACTCGAAAATCAAATCTGGTCATCCACCAAACAACTCTCAAAGGAGAAAAGCCGTTGCAATGTTCACAATGTCGGAAATGTTTTCCTACGGAATCCTGTTTTGTTGAACATCAAAGAATTCACCAAGGAGAAAAGCCATTTTCATGTCTAGAATGTGGAAAATGTTGTTCTCGGAAAGCAGATCTGATTAAACACTGGAGAACTCACACAGGTGAGAAGCCCTTCCCATGCCTAGAATGTGGGAAATGTTTTCCTCAGCAATCTCAGCTTGTCAGACATCAGAAAATTCACTCAGGAGAGAAGCCATTTTCTTGTTCAGAATGTTGGAAATGTTTTGCTTTGAAATCACATCTTGTTGACCATCAAAAAATTCACACAGGGGAGAAGCCATTTTCATGTTCAGAATGTGACAGATGTTTTTCTAAGAAATCAAGTCTTGTTGTCCATCACAGAACTCACACGGGAGAGAGGCCATTTCTATGCCCAGAATGTGGAAAATGTTTTACTAGGAAATTTCATCTTGATGAACATATACGATCTCACAGAGGGGAGAAGCTGTTTGCCTGTCCAAAATGTACAATGTGCTTCTCAAGGAAAACCTGTCTTGATAAACATCAGAGAGTTCACACAGGGAAGAAGCCAATTTCAAGTACTGTATGAGTAAACTGTTTTAACCAAAAGTCACATCTAATTACATAAATTAAAACTCCTGCTGGAAAAATACATTTTCATGTCCCAAATGTGGAAAATATCTTTATTTATTATCTCTAGATATCCATGTGCTCCTGCTTCTGTCTCCTTCCTTTTTGTTTTTCTTTTTTTGAGGGACAATTAATTATTTTTTCAGGGAAAGGGTGGGAGAGGAGGCCGGTCTTGTTTTTGGTAGGTACCTATTTTGTTATGGTGTTTTTTAGGCTTAGTTTGATCTGTTTTTAAATTAAAAGTTGAACTTCATCTGTCTTCTGGTATGGGGTTTATGTTTACTGTGTTAAAAATATTTTACCCACAAGTCACAAATTAGAATTCATACAGGGAAGTAGCTATTTTGTAAACGTGTTGTATTAACAGCAAAAAAATTACAATTGTTACAAAGTATACACTAAATCAGTGATGGCAAACCTTTTTGAGACCGAGTGCCCAAACTGTGACCCAAAAAAAAACTTAGTTACCGCAAAGTGCCGACGACGTCGGCACGAAGCAGGGAGATGATGTCAGGAAGCGGGGCTGCACAACAATTAATATGAGGGATGTAACGGCCGCTTAGCCCATCCCTCTGCCATATTTCCACTATACAGTGACCATATAGTGGAAGATAGCAGCATACACAGATGCTCAGCAGACAGGTGACTGAATAATACCACAACACCACGACCACATATCACCACCACATAGTGACTGAATAATACCGCCACACAATGACCTCATATCACCACCACAAAGTGACTGAATAATACCTCAACATAATGACCTCATATCACCACCACAAAGTGACTGAATAATACTGCAACACAATGACCTCATATCACCACCACAAAGTGACTGAATAATACCGCAACATAAGGACCTCATATCACCACCACATATCACCACCACATAGTGACTGAATAATACCGCCACTCCACTACTGAATATAAACCATTACACTTTGCACATATATAAGAGATTACAGTTCAGGCAGTTTTAGTGACTCACAGGTGACATTTCTCCGATGAGTCGTTCACAATCCAGTTTCTTCTCCATCTGGTCCACACCTTCATGCTGACTTCTCCTGACCAACACTAATCCCTGCAGATTTCGACACAAATATCTTAGAATCCTCACTTTTCCAGCATTCCTTACTTATAGGTACATAAGTCCCCTAGGTTAGGTAGGTGTATAGATATATGTCCCCTCAGTCAGGCAGGTAGGTATATATATATATATATGTCTCCTCAGGCAGACAGGTATATAGATATAGGTCCCCACAGGCAGTATACAGAGCCCCACAGGCAGTATACAGAGCCCCACAGGCAGAATATCGCTTCCCACAGTCAGTATACAGAGTCCCACCGGCAGTCAACAGAGGCCCAACGGCAGAATATAGCTCTCCACAGGCAGTATACAGAGCCCCACAGGCAGCATACAGAGCGCTACAGCAGAATACAGAAACCCACAGGCAGTATACTCACAGGCAGTATACCCACAGGCAGAATACAGAGCCCCATAGGCAGAACACAGAGCCCTCCACAGGCAGAACACAGAGCCCTCCACAGGCAGAACACAGCGCCCTCCACAGGAAGAACACAGAGCCCCACAGGCAGTATACAGAGCCCCACAGGCAGAACACAGAGCCCTCCGCAGGCAGAACACAGAGCCCTCCGCAGGCAGAACACAGAGCCCTCCGCAGGTAGAATACAGAGCCCTCCACAGGCAGAATATAGCTCTCCACAGGCAGAATACAGAGCCCTCCACAGGCAGAATACAGAGCCCTCCACAGGCATAATACAGAGCCCGACAGGCAGAATATAGCTCTCCACAGGCAGTATATAGCTCTCCACAGGCAGTATATAGCTCTCCACAGGCAGAATACAGAGCCCCACGGGCAGAATACAGAGCCCCAGGGGCAGAATACAGAGTCCCAGGGGCAGTATTCAGAGCCCCAGGGGCAGTATTCAGAGCCCCAGGGGCAGTATTCAGAGCCCCACGGGCAGAATACAGAGCCCCACGGGCAGTATTCAGAGCCCCACAGGCAGTATACAGAGCCCCACAGGCAGAATACAGAGCCCCACTTGCAGAATACAGAGCCCCATAGGCAGTATACAGAGCCCCGCATGCTGTATACAGAGCCCCACAGGCAGAATACAGGTCCCCACCTGCTGTATACAGCTCCCATGTAAACACATGCACACCCATGAACACACACACACCCATGTACACTCACACATATACACCATTGTACACACATACACACCCATGTAAACACATGTACACACATGCAGATCCATACACACCCAAGTATACATATATATACACACACAAAATATACCTGATCACCAGGCACATCTCAATGTTGTTGATAAACAGCAGGTCACAGAGGAGGGAGGGAGACAGAACAGCAGCAGCTTCTGTCTCCTGAGCTCCTGCACAGTGCCGTGCCGAGAGTGCACCTCCCCTCTCCTCTCTAACCCGAAGTCTTCACTGAGCTTCGCTGAGACTTTTTAAGTGCTCAGTCAGGAGAGCGGTGTACAGCAGTCGGGCTGCGCTGCAGGAGCTCCAGTTACTGCCCTGTATACCAGTGTCCCTCTGAACTGGGGGAGTGCAGCACTTACATTGCTAGACTGCGGCTGTTGGAGGCTTTACCTCATCAAAAGCCGTCCTGTGTGCGCAGGCTCTTAAGGCTCTGTCTACATCCGTTTTTCAGCGTTTTTTGTTTTTTAAAAACGCTGGAAAAACGACTGCAATCATCTCCCATAGACTCTATTGTAAAAACCTCCTGCAAAAATGAAATTCCTTCTTCCTCTAGAAGTCTCCTAATATTAGGTTGTGTGTAGAGAACAGGTAAATTCTTCTTAATTATGGAAACAATTGCCTTGTATTGTGGACTATACTGTGTAGAGAATACTAGCTTGTTATCATCATGTGTGTTATCTTTATTTTTAGATGCATATATCAAATTCTCTCGTGATATATTAGCCATTCTACTCTTAGCCCTATCAATGCTCCAACGAGGATAACCCCGGTCTCTCGGCCTATCGCAAACTTCTTTTTCATATCTCTGATATTCAGTATCCACTGAACAGTATTGTTTTATTCTGGTCAGCTCGCCTATTGGAAGATTCGTGATGACATGTGATGGGTGGCACGATTTAGCTTGTAAAATAGAGTTTTTTGCTGTGGGCTTTCGATAAGGTAGAGTATCCACTCCACCCCGGGAGTTTTCCCGGATAGTAACATCCAAACAAATTGGCATGAGTTTCATGCCATTCAAATGTAAATTGTAGGTTCATATCATTCTGATTGACATACTGACCAAATTCACTGGCCTCTAACTCCATATCCCCCCACACCAGGAGGAGGTCGTCTATATAACGACCATGCCACCTGATGTGGGGGAGGTAAGGACAGTCAGCAGAAAAGAGGAACCTTTCCTCCCATGCCGACATAAAAATATTGGCCAGTGAGGGGGAAAATTTGGACCCCATTGATGAGCCTCTACACTGCAAATAAAATTCCCTGTCAAAAGAGAAGTAGTTATGTTTCAATAGAAAATCTACCGACATAACCACAAACTCATTCAATTCTCTAGTGTGCGGACTGAAACGTGTTAAATGTGATTCCAAACATGTCAATGCCTGATCATGTGGTATGGACGGGTATAACCCAACTACATCGCATAGAATCCACGAAGAGTTTCCATCCCATGGAACTTGAATCATGGTGGCAATCAAACTTTTCGAGTCTTTAATTAAACCCGAAAGATAAGAAACTAACGGTTGTAGTGTGTCGTCTAACCAAGCCCCTAGTGGTTCTCCTAACGAACCAATACCAGCCACAATGGGCCTAAGTGGAGGGGGAAATATATTTTTATGTACTTTGGGGAATGAATGGAAAATAGGAGTGACTGGGCACTCAACAAATAATTTTTCAGCTAATGATGTAGTGATAGCACCCATAATTACACCTTCTTGTAACAATTTCTGTAATTTGTTTTTAAACAGATTTGTGGGATCAGAAGTCAGGGGGCGGTAAGTGTTGACATCTTGTAATAACATAAGATTTAACTTACGGTATAATCCTGCATTAAGTGTAACAATTGCGCCCCCTTTATCTGCTGAGCGAATTAGTAGATCTGTACTTTTCTGCAATTCTAGTATAGCTCTTTGTTCAGACTTGGATATGTTTGTTCTAATTGGTGAAGTTTTGACTTTCTCCTTTAGTAATAAGAGATCATGTTCTACATTTTCATGGAATAAATTCAGACCTACCGGACGGGAGTTAATAGGGTAAAAATTACTCTTTTTTATGGTTCTAGAAGGATAGGGAGTTGGTTCAGACGACATACTCTCACTCTGTAAGCTCCGTAGCATAACCAAATTGCATGTATCCTGAAAAGATAAATAAAGATTATCTGCATCGTCATTTCTCATGACACTTCTATTATGATTATCAGCGGTTTCAATGTTTGAAAAAAGATTTTTTTATGTAATATTACGTGCAAAACTATTGATATCAAGTAGTGTGGCATACAAGTCAAAATTTCTAGTGGGAACGAACCCTAAACACCTGGACAACAAAGATAATTGTGAACTTGTCAGGATATAACTGGATAGGTTAATCACTGGCCTATCTACAGTATGCGTTTGCATGACTTTGTGCGATGGCTTTTTTTGTGTCCTGCCTGCTCTTCTACTCCGTTTTTTGAAGGCAAACTTCCACTCTGATTAGTCTTTCTAGTTGCCATACGTTTATCCGAAACATCTGATGATGAGGCATCCAAAAGGTCTTCCGTCATTGAAGTACCGGAGGCTTCTGTTGAAGTGTCCAATCCTGGAAATGAGATGACATGTTTTTTATTCATCCACTGATGTTTAGAATATCGTTGGTTCTTCAGGATGGAACGCGGGGTGGAAGCACTGCGATGCCAAGTATAGACCTCGTCATTATCTTATTAAAAAACAAATTAAAGAAATTGTTACAAGAAGGTGTAATTATGGGTGCTATCACTACATCATTAGCTGAAAAATTATTTGTTGAGTGCCCAGTCACTCCTATTTTCCATTCATTCCCCAAAGTACATAAAAATATATTTCCCCCTCCACTTAGGCCCATTGTATCTGGTATCGGTTCGTTAGGAGAATCACTAGGGGCTTTGTTAGACGACATACTACAACCGTTAGTTTCTAATATTCCGGGTTTAATTAAAGACTCGAAAAGTTTGATTGCCACCATGATTCAAGTTCCATGGGATGGAAACTCTTCGTGGATTCTATGCGATGTAGTGGGGTTATACCCGTCCATGCCACATGATCAGGCATTGACATGTTTGGAATCACATTTAACACGTTTCAGTCCGCACACTAGAGAATTGAATGAGTTTGTGGTTATGTCGGTAGATTTTCTATTGAAACATAACTACTTCTCTTTTGACAGGGAATTTTATTTGCAGTGTAGAGGCTCATCAATGGGGGCCAAATTTTCCCCCTCACTGGCCAATATTTTTATGTCGGCATGGGAGGAAGGGTTCCTCTTTTCTGCTGACTGTCCTTACCTTCCCCACATCAGGTGGTATGGTCGTTATATAGTCGACCTCCTCCTGGTGTGGGGGGATACGGAATCAGAGGCCAGTGAATTTGATCAGTATGTCAATCAGAACGATATGAACCTACAATTTACATTTGAATGGCATGAAACTCAGGCCAATTTTTTGGGATGTTACTATCCGGGGAAACTCCCGCGGTGGAGTGGATACTCTACCTTATCGCAAGCCTACAGCAAAAAACTCAATTTTACAAGCTAAATCGTGCCACCCATCACATGTCATCAAGAATCTTCCGATAGGCGAGATGACCAGAATAAACCGATACTGTTCAGTGGATACTGAATATCAGAGATATGAAAAAGAAGTTTGCGATAGGCTGAGAGACCGGGGTTATCCTCGTTGGAGCATTGATAGGGCTAAGAGTAGAATGGCTAATATATCACGAGAGAATTTGATATATGCATCTAAAAATAAAGATAACACACATGATGATAACAAGCTAGTATTCTCTACACAGTATAGTCCACAGTACAAGGCAATTGTTTCCATAATTAAGAAGAATTTACCTGTTCTCTACACACAACCTAATATTAGGAGACTACTAGAGGAAGAAGGAATTTCATATGTTTCAAAAAAAGGCAGATCATTAGGTACACTGTTGTCCCCCAGCTTATATACGTCAGAACAGGCATCTAACACTCCTTGCTGGCTAACACAAAAGGGATCTTATAAATGTGGGCATTCATGCTGCATATCATGTAATTACATGCGAGTTACTAAAACTTTTTCGTCTGCGGTGAGTAATGACATATTTAATATCACTTCATATATAAATTGCAACACGAAGTTTGTAATATATATGATTATGTGCACTCACTGCAACATTCAATATGTAGGCAGCACGTCTACAGCATGAAAGACGACATCCGACGACATTTGTCGGATATACGTAAACCCTTGACAACTGGCATCTCAATGGCTTCTAAACATTTTATAGAGACACACGAGGGTGATATGTCAGGATTCATTTTTTCAGGTAAGAAAGGGTGTTTAGACCCATGAGGGCAGGTGACCATCGCAAAAAATTATTGAACCGTGAAACATGGTGGATTTATCGGTTAAGATCACGCTACCCGAAGGGTCTAAATAAGAGGCATGATGTATACTATCAGTATTGATATTTACTGCTATGATTTTTTGTTTTTAATGATGAGAGATTTTACTGCTTGTTCACCATTCGGGAAGCATGGTTAATTCCCTGCTGCTTCCTGTTCACGTGATTGAGCATTCGCTTATAAAATAGAGTTGTAGACTGCACATAACATGCTATGATTAAGGAAACTTTTTCCGAAACGCGTTAGCGTCATTTGCAGTACCTTTTGAATATTATCACATGCTTTTATATGTATGAGAAATAAAGAGTGTTACCCATAACACCTACCTGGACTCAAGCTGGAATAATTTCCCTATTTGGAGGGCAAGACTGATCTGTCCGTGCTGTCTCCGGGGGTGGAACGCTGACGGTGAGCTGTTTTCACTTATTGTGGCTGTGCATGTAAAAAGCAAATATAATCCAGATAGTAGACTTCACCATATGTAAAGAATTTTTGCAGATGCATTTCAAAACTTGTGAGTGTTGATTAAAGTTTACTTTTTGTTACTTATTTTTAAATCACCCATAATTCCATGTCACTTTAGATATGAAAAAGGGACTTAAAAAGGTTGTTCCATCTGACTGTTTTCACTCTTTAAGATCTCTTCAGGCGCACACTTCCTGTGCAGCCTGTGGGTGGTTCTTCAGCTCCTGACTTACATTTCCTGTGCAGGCTGTGAGCAGGTCTACAGCAGTGACTGATATTTCACCTCTGCTAGCTCCTATACTTAGCTGTGCCTATTAGAGGGATATTGGTGATGGAGGGGTTTTGTAAAATAGGGACACTGAACAAGCAGGATGTATAGCTATAAATATGAGCTAGCAGAGCTATATTTGTCATGAGAGATAGCGTCTAGTAAGAAACACATAGATGCTGCCAAAACACACTTATCTGCTGCGTGAGTCTTATCTTTGATGTAAATACACAGATAAGTGCTCTGTAGACCAGATAGGATGGAACAAGGCTACTCCCAGGTCTGTAAGGCTATGTTCACATGGCTTATTTACGCCGTAATTGTGGGACGGATTTCGCCCGCAATTAGGGCGTGTGCTCTGGAGCAGGGTTGGGGCGGCCGACAGCCCACCGGCCCCATAGACATTCATTATCCACGGCGCATATCCCGCCAGGATAATTGACATGTCACTTTCTCCCCGCTCGCCGTATTTCGCGAGCGGGGAGAGGAGACGGAATCCATAGTTCTCTATGATAACTGTGGCTTACCGTAATGACTGGGACGGATTTCAGCCCATAATTCACGCAGTACGGCGCGAAATACGGAACGAGATCTGTCCCAAAATAAGCCGTGTGAACAGAGCCTAACTCTAAGGGTAAAGATTTTTGTCAGTGAAATTATAATATCAAATAGTATGAAACTGCATCCTGCTGAGAAGACACAACAGGGAGTGACGCCAGCCAGGCCATTGCTGGAGCAGAGTGGTAGGCAACTAGTGAAGCTTGTGTAAACAAGATGAAGAGAAGCAAAATTGAATCAGCAAAGTATTTGGTAGTAGACTTAATCTACATTTGCCTTCATATTTACAGCTTCCCTGAATATGGGTTTCCAAGCTGTTCTTGAATATTTGTGTCATTACTAAGGAGGTGGATCCACTCATTCAAGCGTAAGTTTTGTCATAAAACTATGCAAAAGAGCAGAATTTTAGGAGTTCCCTAGTTTTCACCCTTTAATCCCTTGTACCAGGGATCCGGATTTTGCTGCAGGGAATTCGCCACTCACAACATGGACACCTGACAAACAGGCACAATAATAAAGAGGTAGACAGA
This sequence comes from Phyllomedusa bahiana, assembly GCA_025379985.1. Lineage (NCBI taxonomy): Eukaryota > Metazoa > Chordata > Amphibia > Anura > Hylidae > Phyllomedusa > Phyllomedusa bahiana. The sequence goes on along the minus strand of JAODAL010010189.1, from coordinate 23,756 downwards.
AGGTGTAGTCGGGTCACAAGCAGAAGGTTAAGGCAAGAAGAGTTCTTTCATAGTCAGGTCTCAGGAAGGAAGTTGGGGCTGGCAGCAAAAATATAAAAGTAGACAGATGCAAGCCGATAGACAGGACCAAGAAACAGTATACTGGAGATCAGTCACAACACTAAAACGTCCTCCTCTGGAATAGTCTTTTGGAGAGCCTCTCCTTATGATTCTTCTCACCCAATGACCACCATCAGGGTTTGTCAGAGCTAGATTTTCCTGGATCCATTCATTGTCTGCCAATACAGATATCTCCTTGATTAGCAGCTGATTGGTCGCTAGCAGAGACTACATATCTACAGTATGGAGGTTTGCCTGCATGAGCTGTTTGATCACCTGATTCTGTGCTGCGGCCTTGACCCAGGACATAGACTCTGCTGGCTGGATTATGCCCGCATTCTCTACCAATTATGTGGTATCATGCAAAACACAAAATCCTTTGGTAAAGTTTGGCTTTTATTTATAATGACACACATGGCTTGACTTCAGCTGCTAAACAAAATAAACAGGCTGTATTAAATAACTCACAAGTTCGTTTCTCCACCAGGATGAGGGGAATGGGGCAACCATAGGATATATGCCGTAGCATGCACACAGTCAGACACCCTTCTGACCCACTTCATATATGTGTATATCTCCCTGTCTCTATGTATAGTTTTTTTTCTGTGTTTGTGTGTGTATGTATATTATATATATTTATAGATATATATATATATATATATATATATATATATATATATATATATATGTGTGTGAACACACACAGATGAAACCAGAAGTTTACATACACATTTGTTATCTTCTGCGAAGTCAAAAGTTAACATCCGTTTCATTAGTATTTGGTAGCATTCCCCTTAAACTGTATCACTTGGATATCCTTTCACAAGCTTCTCACAATACTTGGTAGGAATTTTGGCCCCTTCCTCCTGACAGAACTGGTGTAACTGAGCCACGTTTGTAGGTTGCCTTGCTCGCACCTGCCTTTTAAGCTTTGCCCATAAATTTTCAAATTAAGAAAGGTTTATTGATAAACAATGACAACTGTGAACAATCAGACGCTATTAAAACGAAAGAACAAAAAAGAGGATAATGTATCCAACATGTACCTTTAGATATACAAAGTACTGCCCATAAATAGGATTGAGATCAGGACTTTGTGACGGCCACTCCAAAACATTAACTTAAGCCACTTTGTAACCAGTTTGGCAGTGGCTTTCGGTCATTGTCCATTTGGAAGACCCATTTTCACCCAAGCTTTAACTCCCTGGCTGCTGTCTTGAGATGTTGCTTCAGTATTGCCACATAATCTTTTCTTCATGATGCCATCTATTTTGGGAAGTGCCCCAATCCCTCCTGCAGCAAAACAACCACACAACATGATGCTACCACACCTGTTTCACAGCTGGGTTGGTGTTATTAGGCTTCCAAGCTTCTTCCTTTTTCCTCCAAACGTAACAATGGTCAGACAGTTCAATTTCAGTTTCATTAGACTACAGGACATGTCTCCAAAAATGTAGGTCCTTGTTCTTGTGTGCATTGGCAAACATTAATCTGGCTATTACATGTTCTTTTGGAGTTTCACTGTGGATAATGACACAATCTTACGAGCTTCCGCCATCATCTTCACAAGGTCTTTTGCCTTTGTTCTTGGGTTGATATGCACATTTAGGACAAAAGCATGTTCATTTCTGAGACACAGAACCCGTCTCCTTCCTGAGTGGTATGATGGCTGTACATTCCCATCTTGTTTGTACTTGCGTATAATTTTTTGTACAGAAGAATGAGGCACCTTCAGGTACCTGGAAATTGTACCCAAGGATGAACCAGACTTGTGCAAGTCCACAATTCTCTTCCTGATATCTTGGCTGATTTCTTTAGACTTACCCATGATGCTACACACAGAAGCAGTGTGTTTCTGGTGTGCCTAAAATACATCCACAGATGTGTCTCTAACCCAGGTGTTGCCAATAAACCTATCAGAAGCTTCCAAAGACTGGACATCATCATATGGGCGGTCCCAAATTGTTTAAAGGCAGAGTAATCCTAGTGTATGTAAACTTTTGACTTTGCAGAAAGTAATAAAAATACCTTAAAAATTATCTCTATCATTATTCTGGCATTTGGCAAATATAAATATTTTTGGTTCTTAATTAACCTAAAAGGGTTAAGGTCTGGTTAAGGCCTGATTTCATGTCAGATAGTGAGAAAAATGTGTCTTCTTATATAGTGTATGTAAACTTCAGGTTTCAACTGAGTGGGTGTGTGTTTGTGTGCACACACGCACACACACATACACACAAACATATATACTTCCTCCCTCTATATATGGTATCATTTACACTATATGTGTGTGCGTATAATATTAAAAATATATATATAATATATAGTATCTATATATTTTATATATAAATATATTATATATATATATACTCCAGGTGCCAGCAGCACACTATTAGTTAAAGAACAAAGGTACATAAGAATTTGTAAAAAATGCATGTCTGCTAATGATATATGAAAATTTGGGGTTCATAGTTCACAGTTTTGATCAAAACTGGGGTCTCCTTGACGTTTGGGAGGTGAGCTTAAACATTTTTGATCAAAACTGTTAACTAAGAACCCCAAATTTTCATATATCATTAGCGGACATGCATTTTTCACAAATTCCTATGTACCTTTTTTTTTAACTAATAGTGTGCTGCTGGCACTTGGAGTATGTATATATTGTTGCCGCACCAGCATGCACCTATGGTCGTTTTTTTAAAAAAAGTTTTTTTTTTTGCAGTGTCAACTGTTGTCTTTTTAGTATGTATGAGGCGTGGCTGCCTTTTGGCACACCACCCACCTTCTCAGTCTTTTAAAATAGAGCAGTGAGTTTGGTAGTTGGTCCTTTCACTCCCTGGAATATGGAGGTCTGAATGGACACCAAGAGAGGTAAGATTTAGTGTTAGGAGGGTTTTACTTGCTTTTAAATTGTTTTAGATTGGCTGAGGTTGTCGCCCTAGCCTTTTTAGAATAATAAAGTAATTTTCTGGATCTCCCCGCCTGCATCATGGCATTCCTGGATACACGTGTGCATCGGTTCCACCATCTTCTTTTTCCTCTACTGTCTGCTTTGCGAGATGCCGCTCACGGGAACATCGGCAGTCGTAAAACAAGGGCTACGGCTACAGTAAAAGCCCCCTGTATGCTAATATGAGAGTTTGTTTCTTCTACACTAAGAGTGTAAAACCCAAAATTTGGGGAGTCGATCAAATACTCAACTGCATACGTTATACCAAAACGTACTTCACCATCTGTTTGGGGCCTCTTGTTTTTCCTTTTGTCCCATATATATATAAAATAAAATTATATATATATATATAATATAAAATATATAAAAATATATATGTGGGGTTCAGGGGTTACACTGCGTGACAACTTCTGTCCCAAAATTTAACACTGATTGCCGGCATGAAGAAATGATACCAGACACAGAGAGCTGTATGAGTTCCTCCTCAGTGTGAAGGCAGGCCCAGAATGAATGACTTTACTACAATACAATGGATTTTTACAAACTGGCTTCAGAGCGTGGCTAAGTTTCCTTTGTTTCTTGCAGTCTTCAGAATGTGGCACTATTGATTGGTTTCCAGATATGGTCATGGTTTCCACCCAGGTCCATGCTGGCAAAATAGTGGGAGTGGTCCAGGAAACGGGCGCAATCTTGGGGTATCTGTTTCTGTTCAGCAAAGTTTATATGTGTAAAAATTTTTTTTGAAACCACACACTATTTTAAAAAAACATTAGAAAAATATTTTTTTCCCCTTAACAATCCCCCCAAAAAACATTATTAACTCTGCCCTGAGTTTGTTTCACATTGGGTTTTTTTCCCCAAATCTAAAATTCACCTGTGCCTCCAAAAGCTGGGGGGAAAAGGGATGTGGATGTTTTCACCAGGTTTGAGATGACCACCCTATGCAATGACCCCCCTTTGTATTGGACTTTCCCACCCCTGAAGGCCCCTTTTTCTTTCCCTTTTTAATCATCTGGAACCTTTTTTTGGTAAAAAAATTTGGGGTTTCCGGGGGGGGCTATAGGGGTTCTCGGCATTAAATGCTGTTGTCTCATGTTTAACCATGGAAAATTGGGGTTACATTATCAATACTCTTTTTATAATCTTTTTATGCAAGGGAAAATACACAGGAGAACACTGCCATCATATCGAACTAAAACTATGGAGGCCTACTTGAGTAAACCACTTCGCCACCTGACACCCCCAAAATAACTCTCCCAGGGCCCCTTCACTCCACTCCAGATTTTCCCCCTTCCACCTTTGGACAATCATGCATTTTTGTCAAGGGCCATCGTCCCCCTTTCCAGTGGACCATATTTCTGGAATATAGGGCAAACAACTGTCCCCCAATCATTTTGCAAACACCCCTTTTTTCGTAAAACAGTCCAAACCTTCTTTCGGGAACGTCATGGTAAGGGGGGACCAAAGTTGGTTGGCTTGCCCTTTGGAGACATCCCTGAGAAATTTAATAAACCTCTTTTGGGTGTAAAAAGGAAATTAATCCAATAACATTTTCTTTAATGACCACATGGGGCATAAAAAAATGAGAGAACCCCTGCTTATTTGGGTCACGCCCTTTAATTCATTAGGGACCCCCCCTTTTGGGACGCCTATGGCATCTAGAAATATGTGGGTCAAAATGCCCGGGGGCCTCCCTTTTGTATCGCTATGTGATATTTTCCCAAAAATCCAAGGCCTTGGGGTTGGATAGTATGTGGAAAGGCAGTTTAATTTAGTGAGCGTACTTTTGCCCGTCCAGTTACTCTCTAACAGCTTCCCATCCCCATAAACCCAAATTTTGGGTCTCTAAGACTGGACCTGTTTCTGATTTGGACGCACCGTGAACAAAAAATGGCAAAAAAAAACTCACTAATTTGCCAAAAAAATCGTTTTCCCTTAGGTGGACTTGTAACAAGTTTTTTCCCGGATGTTGTGGCGCTTCCCGGTTCGGGGGCTTGGTAACTAGGGGATACTTAACTTTCCAATCTTAAACAGGCACGGGTGGTTTTGAAAGGGGGTTTAGTAAACGGGATATTAGGGGGTACTGTACCCAGAGGGGGCTTTGGCATACCATCATAACAATTGTTTTATTTTGGCTTTGGCAGTATACTTTAGCCATTCCACCCAGCATTATTTCATTATACCCCTGTTTCCATTGCCAGGGTGCCTCAAAAGGGGGTTTTTTTCCATGGCCATCTTTTGTTTGAATTTTTTTGGATTTGGGAGCCGGGGGTTGGGCCCCCCCACATTTTTTGACTTTTTCTGGAGCCGCGCCCATTTGGGAGAGCCCACCATATTTTATTTGAATTTACCAAAATGGGAAAACCAAACATCCCCCATTTTTTTTACCCACAAAAGGCCGCATCAAGGGTTGGGGGCCCGATATTGAAAACCAATGGTTTGCAACTCCTTTATAACCAAAATTTTCCCAGTTTTTGCCATAAAACATTGAGTGAGGATATCTTTGTCTGGAATCTTTCTTTCAGGTCCATAGAGGAGACCTTTTTTGCATTGCGAGCGGGGATCCATTACCTCCCTTTTCAATTTTTTCACCGCTGGGGGAATGGTCAGAAGCTTGGAATGGGCTGTCAAATTAGACCCAGGGTTTTCTCCCCATGTTTCACACCCTAGTAGTCTCCTGGTTTAATAGAGCGACAACCGGGATCAGATTTGGATCTGGAATGGAAAGGAGACTAAAGCATGTGTTACTTCCAATTCTTACACAGAGAGATCATGAAAAATTTACAAGACTATCATTCCCCAAACTTTAACTGTTGGGGTGGTACCCCCACTCGAGGCCCCCAAAGAGATTTTTTTAAGGGGGAAAAGGGCCCGTGGGGTTTTTTGGGATGTTTCTTACGAATACAGAGTAGGGGAAAAAATCTTTGGCCCGGGGGGGACAGCTAAAGGTTTTTTATCCCTGCCGATCTGGCTGTTCCATACTGAGGTCATCGCATCTTGGTTAGCTTTTCATTACAAACACCCTTTCCTCTCTCCCTGGTTGTAGTGGACCCCCTTAACGTTTTGGTCTGCCCGATGGTTACCTTTCACCTTCTCGACCCCCTTTTACCATTGCTTTCATTTTAAAATTGTACTTGTTGGAAGAGTGAAACCCCCTTTCGCATGACTCAAGGCAAACATGAATGAAGGCATTTGGGGTTTATCATAGTGGTAGTGAGGATTTGGGGGGTCATGCTCTCTGGGGTCTGTAATTCCCCCTTGAGGAAGGGAAACAGAGTGGCAGGGGTTGAGAACGTTGCATCTTGTAACATAACATTGGGAAGGGAAATAGAAGGGAGCATTGGGGCACTTTTTTGGGGTTACAACTCAAATACAGGACATACTGTGCAACAATAAATTGCAAGGGGAAATTTCCCTTTGGGGTGCAACTACTGCCCCCAAGAGCTGGGGTTGTGGGAGTGAAGAGGTAGTGGGAGGGACAGTGGCACTGGAAACTTTTTGTGTACAGGAAGGAGCAGGATTTGGGGGGTCCTCTGCCACCCAACTGTTACGGTTCCCGGAGGAAGTGGGTCCCTGAACCCCCGCAAGCGATGGGGGTAAACCAGCCAGGGAAAAGGGGTTCTAATAGGGCCCGGTTTCACCAGGCCCGCCGCAAAGGGGGGATGGAAATGCTGCGGGGGAGTCTAACAGGGTTTGTTACCCCTGACGTGACTTGCTTGCGGTGGCAGCCGAAATATAGCGTGGGGCCCAAAAAATTTAGGCAGCTCGTATCGGGGGGCGCAAAAGGTCAGGGCAGGGCGGCAGAGATTCTGGCAATAACGGAACAAGGGTACGGTACACGGTTTGATCAGGACGAACAAGGGAACCGATTTCACAATAGGCAAGGCACTAAAAATCCCCGGGAGGGGGTGGGCGGAAGCGCCCAGGTGAAAAAAGAGGGGATGCCCCCGGCAATTACCCAATTACCGGCGCATGCCCCTTTAAATCTCACAGACCCGCGCGCGCGCGCCTTAGATATAGGGACGCGCCAAGGACAGCGGGGAACTGCGGACACAGGAGCGCGGGCCGGGGTAAGTACGCACCCGGGGGCGAGTCGCCCCCCCCGACACCCAGCAGCGGGGCCCCGTCCCGGGACCGGGGAAGAGTTCGGTGGCCCCCAAAGGGATCGGGGGCCGGGGGGCCCAACAGTCCCCCCCCCCCCCTTACCCCCCCCTTTTCCTGCTGGGGGAATCTCTGCAGCAACTCACGGTCCAAGGTTGTCCTTCGGCTCCCCGATCTCCCCCAAACCCAAACCCTTCCGGGTCGATCAGGAAATACCCCCTTTTTCCCTTTGATTTTCAGGTCTGGGATCTATTTACAGTGAAGTGTTGGCGGCCTCCCTTCAGAAGATGGGGTTGTCCTCTGGAAAAAAAGGTTTCAGGCCCACAGGTTCAACAAGGAGACGTGGAAGGGGTTTGGGAATCCCATTGTGGGGGGGACCCGGGGAGTTTGTAGGCAGCCGGGTTGAGCGGGCGATACTTCAAATTGTCCTATACCGGGGGGCCCCCAATTTTCATATTTTCAAGTTTGTAAGGCTAAAAAAAGACAAGCGTCCATCTATTCACCCTTTTTGTGCTAAGGTGTTGATCCAAGGAAGGAAAAAAACCCCCAATGGGAAAACCCCAATTGTCCCTTTTTGGGGAAAACCCTTTCCCTGACTCCAATCTGGAATCAGAAAAATCCCGGGATCAATGACCCCTCTCCTGAATCCTAGTCACTATAATTTTTTATATTTTTTACGCTCCAGAAATGCATCCAAACCCCTTTTTGAACTCGGTTATTAAATTTCCCCAGACCAGCCCCTCGGGCAGAAAATTTCCCCTGCTACTGCCTTACAGTAAAGAACCCTTTCATTTTTGTAGAAATTTTCGTCCTCAAGCGTAAAGGACCCCCCTTGTTCTAGTACAGCCCTGTGTATAAAAAATTTTGGGAATATCCATATTGCCTTTGATGATTTAAACAAAATTTAATGTCCCCCCAAGCCTTTTTTCTAAACTAAATAACCTAATCTGCCAACTTTCTGTGTACTTTAGTCCCCCCAGTCCTTTTTTTATTTTTGTTCCCCGCCTTTTGTACCTGTTAAGCTCTACAATGTCTTTCCTTGCACTGGTGCCCAAAACTGTACAAAAATTTTCCCCATGTGTGGCAACCAGTGACTTGTAAAATGGGAGAATAAGTTCTCATCAGGCATCTATCCCCCTTTTAATGCCCCCCAGATCCTATTTGCTTTGGTTTCTGCTGCCTGACATGGCTGCTACAATTAAGTTTACTGTCCCCCCAGGGTTCCCAAATCCCCTCCCTGCACTTTACCCCTTTTTTTTTTATTTTAAATGTAAAAATTAATGGGTTTCTCTCCCCATGGCATAACCTTGCATTTATCATGTTAAACCTCATCTGCCCTTTTTCCCTGCCCAGGCCTCCAACTTATCCAGATCCCTTTGTAATAACAATTTTTCCTCTTTGTGTTATTACTTTACAGACTTAGTTTTCGTCGCAAAGATCGAAATTCACTGGTATTTTCCCCTGTAAGATCATTTAAAGAAAATTTAAAAAAGGGTAGGGCCCAAACTGACCCTTGGGACCCCACAGTAACAGCGATCCAGTCGAGTATTACCGTTAAATTTCTACCCTTTGTTTTTTATCAGTAGCCAGTTTTCTTACCCACCTTGCCAATTTTTCCCCACCAAGCATTCTCATTTTATTTTCCAACCTTTTATGTGGCACCGTATCAAATGCTTTTAAAAAATTAGATATTGACATCCAGTGCCTCACCCCGATCCAGTCGACTACTTCCTCATAGAAGCTAATGAATTAGTCTGACAGGACCGCCCCTTCATGAACCCATCCCTGGAACGGCTTTTATACTTTTTTTTTTCAGTGAGATATTCCAGGATAGCATCTCTGAGAAAACCTTCCAAAAAAATTTTCCTACAACCGGGGTTTAAAGCTTACTGGCCTATAGTTTCCTGGTTTAAATTTTTGGACCCCTTTTTAAATTTGGCACCAAATTCTACAAAGGGGGGAATTTTTCGCCGAATAAATCTGGCCAGGCGAAAAAACTGGGGAGGGCCTTCTATTCTTGTCCGCTTGGCCCTTTTCTTTCGGGGGCCGGATGCTCTCCCAGAGAGTGGCCGTCTGTTTCCAAATGGAAACCAAAATTTGGGCAAAAGAATCCGCTGCCGGGATTTCCCATGGGGGAGAAAAAATGGAAATGGAGGGCGGGGATGCTGGCCAAAGAGGGATAAAAAAGGGGCAAGGGGTTACCAGGGGAAATTCTGACCCCGGGGAATTTTTGGGAAAAATCCGCCCAAAAAAGAAGCGGGCCCGGGCCCATCCTGTCGGCCGAGAAAAAATGGTAATACCCCCCCAAATCTGTTTGGATCCCCCCCATTTTGGGGTTTCGTCTGGGGGTTGGAAGGCAGAAGAGAAATTGAGGTTCCCCGGGCAACCGAGGGGCGGGGGCCCCCCGCCAGAAATTCGACAAAAAATTGGACCCCCCGACCCCGAGACAATGTGCTGGGGAAGGGCCGTGTAGGCGGAAGTTGTGGAAAAAAACTGGGGGCCCAAAACGGGGGGGGCCGGGGAAAGCCCGGGAAGGGGGGATAAAGGGGCGCCATCTTCGAAAAAAAAAACGGCCCGCGCCCACCCAAATGACCTTTTCCCCAAAAAGAGGGGGGGGCGGGCCCCTGACAAATCCTTTTGGCCACATGAGTCCAAGGGGCCCTAAAAGGGCAAGGCGGGAAACCCAAACCCGGGGGGTTTTATGTGGGCGGGAGTCTTGTTTACGAGACAAGAAACGCAGGACTTAAAGGGAAACCTTGATGTCCCTACCCAAGCTCTGGCCCCCCATTTAAAAACGAGAGATTGGGAAAGGAAGGATTTGCGTGCCCTGGGGGGCCCCGCCCCCAAGAAAAAACAGGGTCCCCATTTCAAAATTTTTCCTGGGGGAGGCGGACGGAATAAGTCTCCCGGAGGAACCTTTTAGATCTACTGGAGCCCCCGGGAGATCAGGCTTCGGGGGAAAAATTAAATGCGGGGGCGGGGCCCTCCCCCACCCAAACCACGGAGACACGGGAGAGCGAAAGGGCCCCCTGACTTTTCCTGTTTGGCCGAAAATGTTTTGGGAAATTGAAGCGCAGAAGAACGGGGACCCCCCTGGCTTGACGGGGTTGAGGGTTTGGGCCAGTTGGAGGAAATGAAGATTTTTATGGCAGGTAAATGGTAATGGGGTACCCCGGTGCCCCTTCCCAAAGATAACGCCACTCTTCTGGGGGCCCTTTGGGGGTTTGGGGATACCCCGGGCAACTCCCGGGCCCCCTCCGATGGTTTGAAATTTCTCTCCGCGGGGGAGAAAGCCCTTAAAAAGAAAAAGCACGGGTTTCCCAAATCTTCCCTTTTAAAGGGCCCCTTTCCCTGCTAAAAAATTGCCCACCCCCAAACCGAGGAGGCACCCAACCTCCAGAAAGAAGGCTTCTCAAAAACCCCGGTCGGGGTCAGGACGGGGCCCGAGGAAAAGGCGCCTTAATTTGGGAGAAATATCCCTTTTTTCGGCCCTGGCTGCCCTGCCTGGGGTTTTGGAAATTTCTTTTTGGAAAAGGGGGAAAAGATAGGTCCCACCAAAAGGGTTAGAATAATGGGGGATAAACTCGTTTAGTAATTTTCGAGAAGCCCGGAAGCTTTGGTATACTCGGGGGGCCCACCGGCCGGGGGCCCACTGCAAGCCCAGCCTCCCAACTTGGCAGGATCCATTTTGTAACCCGGGGTTCCGAAAAGAGAAAACCAAGGAACGGGAGGTGGTAGGGGTGGAAGAGACATTTCCAAAATTTAAAAGCGAGGGGTTGCTTGGGCACTTACCGCTCCAATACCAGGCGGAAAAGAGAGCGATGATCTCCCAACATGGGAAAGAGAACCCCGATGCCCGTCTGGGTTTAAACCACGACACGAAAAAAGGGGAGACCCCGGAAGTTTATCGTTCAAAAATTTTTGGGAAGATGCTGGGGGCGTTGCACGGGAACCGAAGGGGGGCAGGGAACAAGAAATTCAAAGGACCACCCGTGTGTTTAAAAGCGGGGTTTTCCACTCATCCCCCCTCGAATGCGGAGGGAGGTTGTAGGCCCCTCGCAGGTCAAATTTGGGGAAAAAATTTTTTGGCCCCGCAAACCGGGTTCGAAAGTTCCGGGGGATAAACCGGCAAGGGATACCCGTTTTTTCCCCCACCGTGATTTTTTAAGCCCCCCGATAGTCAAATACAGGGGCTTAAGTAGCCCCCTTTCTTCTGCCCCGAAGAAAAATTTTCCCCCCCCGCCGGGGGGGGAGGACTTGCAAAAGCCCCTTCTGCAATTTTTTCCTGAATGTAGGTGACATGGCCGGGGTTCCCCCGGTTACCGACGGGTTTAAACCCTCCCCCTGGGAGGACGGGGTCCCGGCATTTAAGATCAAAAGGGGCAGTCAAAGGGGGGGAAAGGCCCGGAAGGATCTGGCCTCTTCTCCGAGAAGGGACTTTCCGCTTAATCCCGGTTTTTTCCGTAGGAAAACCCTGGCGAGGCCTGGAGGAGGGTTGGGGAAGGAACTGGCGCACCGGGCGGGGTGCCCCCAGACAAGATTTTTCCAGCAGTTAGGTCCCCAGCGAAACGCCCCTTGGCCTGTCATCCAATTAAGGTGGGGGATGGCGCTGAAAAGCCGGGAGCCCCAACAGGATCGCATGGAAGACCCGAGACAGTAGGGTAGAGGGAGTTTTTTTTCCTTATGCAGGGCCCCCCAACGTGGAGGGTCCCCGGCTTGGGCCCTGTACCGGGGGCGTCCCCAAGCGTTTCCCCTGTGACGGGGGGTGGATATCCCCCAATGGTTCTCCAGACAAACCCAAAGGAAAAGGGGGGGTAACGGGAAACAAGGGGGGCGTGGAAAAATTTCCCCGGGGGCAGAACCGGAGTCCAGGAAACGCGGGAGCCGGGAATACAAACTGAGTCTTCCTGATCCCCCACCGGGCATAGTCAGGGGGTAAAGGGGAAGATTTTCCTCACCTAGGGAGCCCCCCCAAACAAGCCGGGTGCGGGGGGTTTCCCGGGACTTTGGGGGGCAAGCGGACAGCTCCCCCCCAAAAATGATCCAGACTGGCGAGTCCCAAAATAGCTTTTTTGGGGCACGCCGGGGGGATAATTCCTGTCAGAAATTGGCCCTTGGGATCCCCCGGGCCATGGGTTTCCCAAAACGGAGCCAGGGGGAGCCGCAGGAGCCGCCACAGGAGGAGGTGTGGGTTGCTGGGCCCTTAGGGCGGGTGACGATTTGGGACCCAACCTTTGGCGGCCCAACTAAATCCACTGTTTGCCCCCTGCGGGGCCTTTTGCTGAGACTTTTTGGGTCCCCCGCGAGGGGGTTTCCGCCAAAAGGGGCGGGCCGGTACCTTGGCGGGAAATCAATGGGGGTTTCTTACTGTTTGGGGTTTCCCGGTCATGGAAGTGGATCCACTGGACCACCGCAAGCGATGGTGAAAACCCAAACCCCAGGAAGGGAAATCAAAGTAGGCCCCGGGGTTTTCCCCAGGCCGGGCCGCAAAGGGGTGGGGGGAAACTTGTTTTTGCGGCGGGAGTTTACCGGGCTTTGGTTAACCCTGACGGACTTGTTTGGGGTGGCAGCCGGGAAGTTTTAGATGGGGGAAAAAATCGTCAGGGCGGCTGGGTTTGTCGGGGTAAAGGCCCGAAGGTCGGGCAGGCAGCTAGGGTTTCGGGGTTTCGGGACGGGCAGGCGGTCAGGGCAGGCGCAGAGTTTTTCCTGGGTCAATAGACGGAAGCAAGGGTACGGTACAGGGGAGATCAGGACGGACAATGGGAACGCTTTCCCCAATAGGAAGGCACTAAAGGCCGGCAAGGGAAATTTGGGCGGGGCGCCCAGGGAAATAGAGGCAGGTGCCCCCGGCAATTCCCCCAATTCCCGGGCGAAAAATTCCTTTTTAAAAATTCCCCGAGCCGGCCGGCGGCCGCCTTTAGACCCACGGGGACGCCCCTTTCCGGAAAAGCGGGAGACTGCGGGGACCCCGGAGCGCGGGGCCGGGGGTAAGTAAAAACCCACCCCGGGGGGTCAGTGCCCCCGGGGCCCCCCGGACCCCGGGAAGGGGGGCGGCACCCGTCCCGGGGCCCGGGGCCCCAGAGGGGCGGGTTGGCCCCGCAGGAGGGTCGCGGCGCCCCGGACGCAACAGCAACAAAATACTCAGCAGGGGGCAAAATTTTTTCTGGCCACTTTTGGGACACTCCCAGCACTTAAAAATCGCTCCCATTATAAGGTGGGGTTTGTTCTTTCAATGAACAAAAAATTAAAAACCAAAACTTTTTCCTTTCTTATCCCTACATTCATTTTCTAAAACAACCTTTTTTTGGGGATATCTCTTAAAGCTTTTTTTCCCTAAACAAATGCAAGCATCTAAAAGTTTGCTATCTGGCCCAAGCCCCCCCTTTTTTTTTCACAGCTAAAGACCACATTTGAGTTTGAATTTCTACCCCGGGGTGAAAACCCCGCCCAGGGTTTATTAATTTTTTTAACCTTCTCTAAAATGCTTCTTTCCTTCTTTTTTTTAACACAAGACCCTGGGGGCCCTAAACCTGCCCCCTATAACGGGCCATCTTTAATATTTTTACATAATTCCCATAATTTGTAAACCTCGGGAAACTGAAAAAATTGGTCAACCACCGCTTTTTTTTGTTTTAAATTAAAACCCCAACTTTTTACTTGGGAAAACCCCCCCTCTCGACTAACCGGGGTTTAGCTGGGAGTCCCCCTGCAAAAAATTTTACCCCCAAACTCGCAATTTGGCGCTGCCCTGATCTAGTTTGAGTCTTTTCTATCTGGAAAAATTCAACTTTTCTCCTCTGTGAACCCAAATTCATTTGAATTTCCCTCTAGTCGGGCAACCACAACTGTGCTTCAGTCTAGCTAGTTTTTTCCAACCCCTTTTTTCCTAGTCTGCAACTGACAGAAATCAAGCCCAATCTGGGGTTTTTCCTTTTTAAAAACCCCTGTGTCTTTTCCTTGTCCGCAGGATCAACCAATTGATACACAGACAGTAGTCGGGCAGGCTCGGCAGCTGGGATGGGGGTTTTTGAGAAAAGTACCGGGAAACGCTCTGCGGGCCCCGGGACCAAAAAACCCCGGGGCGGGACCGGACAAACCCCCCCCCCCCAACCCAACCGGGAAAACCGTCCAAATACAAAAGGCCCAAAGTTTCCCGGATTTCAATATAAAAACCCCGGGGACTTACCTTGTTTTTTCAAGTGGAGGTGATCAGCCCTCCCGTTTTGGCCAGTCCGAGGTAAGTCCAGGGGGTCTCTGTGGGTCCCCAAAGGGGGAATGCTTTTCCCGTCGGGTTTTTACTCCCCCACGGAACGGGGGCGCCAAATGTGTTGGGGTTCAGGGGTACACCGCGTGACTACTGCTGTCCAAATTGAACACTGATTGCCGGCATGAAGAAATGACACCAGACACAGAGAGCTGGTATGAGTTCCTCCTCAGTGTGAAGCAGGCCCAGAATGAATGACTTTATTACAATACAATGGATTTTTACAAACTGGCTTCAGGGCGTGGCTAAGTTCCTTTGTTTCTTGCAGTCTTCAGGAATGTGGCACTAGTTGATTGGTTCTCCAGATATGGTCATGGTTTCCACCCAGGTCCATGCTGGCACATAGTGGGGAGTGGTCCAGGAAGTGGGCGCCATCTTGGAGTATCTGTGCTGTTCAGTTATGCTTATATGTGTAATAATGTTTTTGCACCACAATCTTCATTACAAAAGCATTAGAAAAATATATGTTTCCCTTAACATATATATATATATATATATATATATATATATATATATATATATATATACACACATAGTACATATGTGTGTACTCCCTGTCTATCTATACAGTATACCGTACTACATACATATATACACACTATATACTATGTCTCTCTATGTAGTATGGCTTACATTATAACTACACCCTGTATACATACTATACCTTACATTATATATACACACACACACACATATATATACACACACATACACACAATGGTGAAAATTAATATTTGATACAGAAACCTTTGTTTTCAATTAGCTAGGTCAGATGTTTCCTGTAGTTCTTGACCAAGTTTGCACACACTGCAGCTGTGAGTTTTGCCCACTCCTCCATACAGATCTTCTCCAGTTCTTTCAGGTTCCAGGGCTGTCGCTGTGTTACAGTTTTATCTCACGCCAAAGATTGTCGATTGGGTTTAAGATTGGAGACTGGTTGGGCAACTACAGGACCATGAAATGCTTCTTACTCCTTAGTTGCCCTGGCTGTGTGTTTTGGGTTATTGTCTTGCTGGAAGACCCAGTCATGACCCATTTTTAATGCTCTTCCTGGAGGGAAAGAGGTTGTTGTCCAAAATCTCACGATACATGGCCCCCGCCATCCTCTCTTCAATATGGTGCAGTTGTCCTGTCCCAGTTCCAGAAAAGCCCCCCAAAGTATAAGGTTTCCACTTCTGTTCTTCATGGTTGGGATGGTGTTCTTGGGGTTGTAATCATCCTTCTTCTTGCTCCAAACATGGAGTTATACCAAAAAGTTATATTTCTGTCTCCTCTGACAACATGACCTTTTCCCACCTCCTCTGGTTCATCCAGATGGTCATTGGCAAGCCTCAAACGGGCTTGATCTTGTTTCTGATGTAAGCAAGGGGAACTTGCATGCCCTGCAGGATTGATCCATGATGGCGTAGTGTGTTACTAACGGTTATCTTTGAGAAAGTGGTCCAAGTTCAATTCAGGTCATTGACCAGGTCCTCTCATGTAGTTCTTTGCCGATTTCTGACCTATCTCAAAATCATCCTTACCCCACGAGGTGAGATCTTGCATGGAGCCCCAGACCGAGGAAGATTGACAGTCATATTTTCTAATAATTTTGCCAACTGTTGTTGCTTTCTTAGCAAGCTGCTTGCCTATTGTCCTGTAGCCCATCCCAGCATTATGCAGGTCTACAATTTTGTCCCTGGTGTCTTTTGAGAGCTCTCTGGTCTTGGACATGATGGAGAGGTTGAATTCTGATTGATTGTGTGGACAGGTGTCTTTTATACAGGTAACAAGTTCAAACAGGTAATGAGTGCAGAGTAGGAGGCTTCTTAAAGAAAAACTAACAGGTCTGTGAGAGCCTGAATTCTTGCTGGTTGGTAGGTGGTCAAATTCTTATTTCATGTAATAAATGGCAAATTAATTATTTCAAGAAAATCATTCAATGTAATTTTCTGGATTTTTTTTTAAATTAGATTCTGTCTCTCACAGTTGAGATGCAGCATATAAAATGCTCATTTTTCCTAATATATACAGTTAGGGCCAGAAATATTTGGACAGTGACACAAGTTTTGTTATTTTAGCTGTTTTCAAAAACATGTTCAGAACTACAATTATATATATATAATATGGGCTGAAAGTGCACACTCCCAGCTGCAATATGAAGTTCCACATCCAAATTGGAGAAAGGGTTTAGGAAACATAGCTATGTAATGCATACCTCCTCTTTTTTAAGGGACCAAAGTAATTGGACAATGGACTCTAAGGGGTGCAATTAACTCTGAAGGCGTCTCCCTCGTTAACCTGTAATCAATGAAGTAGTTAAAAGGTCTGGGGTTGATTCCAGGTGTGTGGTTTGCATTTGGAAGCTGTTTGCTGTGACCAGACAACAGGGGTCAAAGGAACTCTCAATTGATGTGAAGCAGACCACCCTGAGGCTGAAAAAAAAAAAAACAAATCCATCAGAGAAAAACAAACACTTGGAGTACAAAATCAACAGTCGGGTACATTTTGAAAAAAAGGAATTGACTGTGAGCTTGGGGAAATCCCAAAAAGGCCGGGCGTCCACGGATGACAACAGTGGGGATGATCGCTGCATACTTTCTTTGGTGAAGAAAACCCGTTCACAACATCAACTAAATTCCAGAACACTCTCAGTGAAGTGGGTGTATCTGTCTCTAAGTCAACAGTAAAGAAAAGACTCCATAAAAATAAATACAAAGGGTTCACATCTAGATGCAAACCATTCATCAATGCCAAAAATAGACAGGCCAGATTTTAAATTTGCCGAAAAACACCTCAAAAGCCAGCTCAGTTTCGGGAAAAAGAAATTCTATGGACAATGAGACAAAGATCAACCTGTACCAGAAATGGAAGAAAAAAAGTTTGGAGAAGAAAGGGAACGGCACATGATCCAAGGCACACCACATCCTCAGTAAAACATGGTGGAGCAACTTGAGGAAAGGGGCATGCATGGCTTTAAATGGCACTGGGTCACTTGTTTTTTTGATGACATAACAGCAGCAAGAGTAGCCGGATGAATCCTGAAGTGTACCGGGATATACTTTCACCCCAGATTCAGCCAAATCACCCAAAGTTGATCGGACGGCGCTTCATAGAACAGATGGCCCAATGACCCCAAGCATACAGCCAAAGTACCCGGGAGTTCATGAGTGCCAAAAAGGAACATTTTTGCAATGGCCAAGTCAATCACCAGATCTCAACCCAATTGAGCATGCATTTCACTTGCTCAAATCCAGACTTAAGACAGAAAGACCCCAAACAAGCAAGACCTGAAGGCTGTGGCTGTAAAGGCCTGGCAAAGCATTAAGAAGGAGGAAACCCAGCGTTTTGGTGATGTCCTTTGGTTTCAAGACTTAAGGCCCAGTGATTGCCTCCAAAGGATTCGCCACAAAATATTAAAATAAAAAATATTTGGTTGGTTATGTTTATTTGTCCAATTACTTTTGAGCTCCTAAAATGGGGAGTGTTTGTAAAGAAATGTTGTACAATTTCCTACATTTCGATCAGATATTTTTTGTTTAACCCATCAAATTAAACGTTACAATCTCACTTGAATTCTGTTTTAGAGGGTTTTATTTCAAATCCAATGTGGTGGCATGCAAGCCCAACTCGCAAAACTTTTGTCACTGTCCAAATATTTCTGGCCCTAACTGTATAAATATATAATATAATATATATATAATATAAAATATATATAAAACACACACATACATACAAATACACACACTCCCTGTCCCTATATACAGGATACCTTGCACATTATTTATATATATTTATATATATACACACACACATAAATGATAAGTACACTGCTCAAAAAAACTAAAGGTAACACAAAAATACCACATCCTAGAACTAAATGAATGAAATATTCCACTTACAATCTTTTACTCATTACATAGTGGACTGCATTGAGAACCACAAAAAATGATCAGTGAAAATCAAAATGACTATCCCACAGAAGTCTGGATTTTTAATGATACTCAAAATTAAAGTGAAAATCAAATTTCAGGCTGATCCAACTTCAGTGGAAATGTGTCAAGACAAGGAAATGAGGCTCAGCAGTGTATGTGGCCTCCATGTGCTTGTATAACCTTCCAACAATGCCTGGGCATGCTCTGGATGAGGCAGCAGATTTTCTCTTCAAGGATCTCCTCCCAGACCTGGATTAAAGCTTCACTGAACTCCTGTACAGTCTGTGATGCAACATGCCGTTGGACGGAACGAGACATGATGTCCCAAATGTGCTCGATTGGATTCAGTTCTGGGGAACGGGCAGGTCAGTGCATAGCATCAATTCCTTCATCATGCACGAACTGCTGACACTCTTCAGCCACAGGAGACCCAGCATTGTCACGCATTAGAAAGAATCCAGGGCCCACTTCACCTGCATCTTGTCTCACAATGGTTCGGAGGATCTCATCCCAGTCTGGGTACCTCTGGCAGCACAAGGAGGGCTGTGTGACCCACTAAATAAATGCCTTCCCGCACCATTAGTGACATACTGACGGTTATGCTGGAGGATGTTGCAGGCAGCAGAACCTTCTCAACGGCGTCTCCAGATTCGGTCAAATGTGCTCAGTGTGAACATGCTCTTACCTGTGAAGAGCACCAGTATCAAATCTGTTAACATTGATGTTCCCTGGTGAATGCCAATTGCCCTGCACGGTGTTGGGCTGTAAGCCCAATTTTGACTTGTGGACGTTGGGCCCTCTTACCATCTCATGGAGTCTGTTTCTGACAGTTTGAGCAGACACATCATTATTAATGGCTTGCTGGAGGTCTTTTTGCAGGGCTCTGGCACTGCTCCTCCTTGCACAAAGAGGAGGTAGTGGTCCTGCTGCTTGGTTGTTGCCCTCCTACGACTCCATCCATGTCTCTTGGTGTACTGGCCTCTCTGGTATCTGCTCCATGCTCTGGCACTGTGCTAACAGACACAGCTAACCTTCTTGCTACAGCTCACATTGATGTGATATCCAGGATGAGCTTCACTACCTGAGCAACTTCTACTTCATGCTACATCTAGCAATGACAAAATACAAAAGTAACCAAAACAACAGCCAAAAAGGATGAGAACAAAAAAATGGTCTGTGGTCACCACCTGCAGAACCACTCCTTCAGAGGGGTTGTCTTGCTAGTTACTTGTCATTTCTACCTTTTGTCTCTTCCATTTGCACAAAGCAGGAGAAATTAATTCGGAGTTGACTCATAACTGGACAGGCTGATTTCATAGCAGTCTGACTGACTTTGAGTAACATTATGTTGTTTAACCCCTTTCTTACATTGGACATATGAGAAGGTCCTGATGCCAGTAAGGATCTTTATTGCAGGATTGCGCCGTGATCCCACTACATAGCCGGCAGGTGTCAGCTGCTAATTGCAGCTGACAACTGCTGCTTACAGTGCAGGATGGAGCCAGCTCCATCACGCGCTGTTTAACCCATTAGATGCCACAACAAACACGACCGCGGCATCTGAATGAATGACAAACGGTGCCGCGATTCCGATCGCGATATCAGCAGCGCGATTGCCGTGTCCTGATACTTTAACATGGCAGCTGGAAGCCTGCTGAAGGCTCCCATCTCTGCCATACTTTCTGTTTCACTATTTCCTGTCCAGACAGGAAGCAGAAAAACCGCCATCTTTGTACACCCTAATGCATTGTCTATACAATGCATTAGGCTGTATAAACGATTGTGGTGAAACACCCTAGACCAGGGGTGTCAAACTAACACAGTGGCCCACAACAGCATTATAGTTGCCCTCTAAGGGCCATTAGAGGGTGGCTAGGTGCCGGGGTCGGGGGGTCAGAGCCTCTGTGTTGCACACCAGCTGTGTCCCAAGCTCCGTACCACATAAAAGAGCTTGGTAGGCCAGATTCAGCACTCGGATCTTGAGTTTGACACCTAGAGAGACTCAAAGTTAAAGTAAAAAAAAAAAAAGTATTAAAGTGTAGCAAACAAAAATATCAAATCACCCCCCTTTTGCCATATTACAAATTAAAAAATAAATAAAAAAGTTACACATATTTGGTATCACCACGTCCGAAAAAGCCCGATTAAAACATATATATATATATATAATTTCTCTTATACGCTGAACAACGGCGAAGAAAAAAATTCCAATCTCCAAAACTATGGGTTTTTTTGGTCATTTTATATCCCCTAAAAATTGGAATAAAACTGATCTAAAAAGTCACATGCATTCCAAACTGGTACCAATAAAAACATGTCCCCTCACTCAAGTCCATAGGTGTTAATATAAAAAAGTTATTGATCGCAAAAATCAGTGGCACAGCAAAAATGTAAAAAGTAGAAAATGGATTTGGATTTTTTTAACAATACCAAAACTGTAAAATGTTTGGTATTGCCGGATTCATATCAATCTGTAGAATACAGATAGCACATAATTTATAGTGAAGATTGAACACCGTAAAAGCAAGATTCCTGCAAACATGGTGGAAGTACTTTTTTTAGTTTCACGTTTTGCCACATTAGAATTTTTTGTGGTTTCCCAGTATATTCTATGGTAATATGAATAACACCAATAGAAAGTAACATCTTGTCCTGCAAAATAAAAGCCTTCATATATCTATGTTGGTGGGGAAAAAAAACTATGGCTCTGGCAAGGCGGGGTGGGAAAAATCAGTGTGACAGTAAAAAAAAAAAAAAAAGCTTCGACAGGGAGGGGTTAAGCGTTCCCTTTATTTTTTTTTGAGCAGTGTATATGCATACATTGTGTAAATATATATTTACTTTTATTATCAGGAAACTCTTGATAATAGATACTCTATCATAAAACTTTAAATATAGAATGTCTCTTATAGAGAAAATCCTGATAGTCATGGAATGGCTGACTTTATATTTAGACAGGGCAGATATGCAGCAACGTGACAGAAATTTCAAGAAATCTCCTTCTCATCGTACAAAAACGTCAACCTAAAGTCCACACATAAATTTACTTGCAGTGATATATTCACAGCTCCTGTGATCTTACCTAACAGCCTGGGCACCTGAGAAAGACTTCCAGGCTGTCTGTGACATCACAATGATTGGCCATACCCTGTGGGCATGGTGATTGACAGTTGCTATAGAGACCAGTACATATCAGTTCTGCGATGTACTGATCTCTATTGTATCAGTGATCTTCAGATCACTGATACAAGTCCCTTATAGGAACTCAACTCATCCTGCAAATAACAAGCCCATAACCAGCTCTGTATACAGAAAAGTTATGGCTCTCATACTATGAAGACATAAAAACGCATGTAAAAGTAATAACATGTAAAAAACTTACCTTGAACCCTGCAGCTAGTGAGGAGGAGAGGGGGAACAGCTTGCGGCAGATCGCGGCTCCGACATCAGAGAGAGTGAGAGGCGCTGAAGACGGAGACAAGTCTCTTCAGGGGGCTGCGACGTTTCTTCCCAGGTCCCGGAGTCCAGCTATCAGCACACCCAGCGATCAGGGGAATCCGGCAACTTCGTCAGCTCACCCCCAGGCAGTTATCCGGGCTGAGGGGATGGGGGATGAGCCTCCATCCAATGTGGCTGTCACATGACTTCCTATAGCCAGCAGGTCTGCACCTATGAACCCTTCAGTGGTCAGCCAGTCACCCCCAGGGCCCACTAATGGCGACAGGATGTATGAGGGGGAGAGGAGCCCCTTGTGCCCAGAACCTGCAAGCACCCAGGGCAGCATAACAGGCTTAGGAGCAAGCCCTGCACTGTGTAACTCACAAAGCCCTTCAGCTTCTCCTTATGGGGCAGATGGGACACATGCTCATGGTACTATGTGGCAGACCTCTCTGGAAACTAGCCCCAGACCACCACCGGGGATACACAGTAGAGTCTGTTCTCATGAGAGTGCACTACAGCCTCAGGAATGCGCCATGACACACATTCCAGCATCTGAAGCTTTATTAACCCTGCAGGGGCACCCTGAACTTCAAGCCCTTCTTGCTTTGTTACCAGCTAAGAGCGACTTATCGGCCCTTGCCCAAGATCTCAAGTCAGCCTGGTGTAGTGACCTTCAACCTGTTAAAACGGATGTGTCCTTGTTGAAGCATAAAGTCAAGACATTGGAGGAACAGCAAGAGTCGGTCCAACATAAATTAGCCTCTATGCAAGCTTCAATTGAAGCACAGAAAAACCTCCACCAAAACCTGATTCAACATATGGATGACCTTGAAAATCGAAATCGGAGCAATAACATCCGAATCCGGGGCCTCCCTGAGTCCATAAAAACACAGGACTTGTCGTCATCCCTTACTACACTTTTCAACTGGCTTTTGGGAAGAGATGCTGCAAAGCCCATAGAAATTGATAAAGCCCACCGCGCACTACGCCCACCTAGTGTCAACGAGACAAAACCGAGAGACGTCATATGCCGCATTCATTACTTCTCCCTCAAGGAGTCCATAATGCAGAAAGCCAGACGTTCCGCAACCATGCCATTCGAGGGTGCTAGGGTGGCACTTTTTCCGGATCTGTCCAGACGCACGCTGTGGCTTCGGAGCACTCTGAAGCCGCTTCTGTCTATCCTACAATCTCACGGTATCCCCTACCGATGGGGCTTCCCCCTTTGCTCGGCAGGTCCGAAGGGGAGAGGAGCTGCTTTCAGTCCGTTCCCCTATTGATATGCCGTCTTTGCTGGCGGCTCTGGATCTACCTTCTGTTCAGTTACCGGACTGGTTGGCGATGTTTGTTTCTCATCCTTCATCAGGTCCTAGTAGCGGATCCCAGGCTTCATCTGGAAGACAAGGCTTACGGAGATCGCCCTTGACACAGAGAGATCACAGACCTCAGAGAAGATCCGAATACAGAGATAATCTGAGAGACTTTGCACGGACTTGCCCGACTGACGGCTGATCGTGAGCGTACTCATATATGCATTCGCTCATTTTATCTGGACTTGATTGATTGTCAGTTGTTTTGTTTCCCCCTGACCCCGTAGTTCCATGAGGTGCTTGGTCTCTCCTATTTTCTTGTCTCACCCCTTTCCCTCCGCCCCCCTCTTATCCCTTATACCCCCCCATCGCCCTCCACATTTTTCCCCCCCTTTTTCTCTCTTCCTTCCCCCCCCTCCCGTTTCCTTCTCCTGCCTTTTTCTTTCCTTATCCTGCCTTTATCTCCTCCCCTTTCTTTTCTCTCCTAATGTTGACAAGTACACCTCTAGTTTATGCATATAATGCACCCCCATCAGTCTATGTGGCCATGACTATCACGGTCATGCCAACTATATACACCCATTTGCCCTGAACATTGATGGTCCTCACTGCTAAAAATACAGGGTGAATGATTGACCGCACACCGAAAATTGATGCAAAAATAGATTCATTTAATT